>JAVTVY010045898.1:0-20088 GCA_036873755.1 Hanleya hanleyi
CTCTTCAGTAGGAAGTTGTCGCTCATGCCATGGTACCGGGGCACGAATCAAACGTTGGTGTCGCAGCAACTGACTGTCAGTTTGAAAAGCCGACCACAATCCTCGCATGGACGCTTGGGTGGCCCATGAATTGAACGTTCATGGCGCAGTAAAGCATCTTCCCGATTAAATGACCGTGCGCAGGTTATACAAGTATACAGTCCTTCGTTGTGGGCGGCCGTTTCGTGGCGACGTAAATTGTCTAGACGAGTAAACTGCTTCTGGCAAGTCGTGCAAGTGAACATCTTGGTGGTTGACAGAGTGTCTGATGAAACGGCCAGACCGCTTTCCTTTTATAACACGCTAGCTGGTGATCTATTTTTAGCACACTCAGTTCAACTACCCCAAGTCGAGATATACAGAGCTTGAGCCCCAAAAGGGGATTGTAAATTAACCTGGGAAGGATGGGCAGTTCCATTTGGACCAATCAGCGGTCGAGAAAAAGAGCCAATGAGCGATCGATAAAAGAACCAATGGACGGGTACTAGAATTTCGCTCACGTTTGCGCCTACATCCGGGTACTGGGATGCTTTCGCCTACGTCCGCGCCTACATCCGGGTTCTTGTACACTCGGGTAATGTTTTCTGGACATGGATGGGTTAGCTTTGGCTCCATTCTAGGCCACTGATTGGCTAATACGGTGTTCAAAGCCAGTTTCATGCATTATGCTCACATAGAAAACACACAAGACAGGGTTTTTTGGTGAGATCTCATTTTTTTATTCAGTGAACAACAACAACGTGAGAACAACCACGTGAAAACTGAAGCCCAGAACAGGGGACTTGTACATTGAAAGAACTGAAGCCCAGAACAGGGGGCTTGTACATTGAAAGAACTGAAGCCCAGAACAGGGGGCTTGTAAACTTAAGCCCAGAACAGCGGGCGTGTGTACATTGAAAGAACTTAAGCCCAGAACGGGGCTTGTACATTGAAATGATGGGCGGCCCAGTCATATACGAGTACATCGCGGTCCTCGGCCTTGGGGTACTCGTCAAACATCTGTACGATGGTAGATAAGGTCCTTCCCCGGAATCGATGGTACAGGTAAAACAAGCAATATTGTCCGCACACGCTACTGGTCAGGCTTTGCAACGTTTGACTGTTCCAACACCACGTCTCTGTACCTTGACCCATGAAGTCTGTTAAATCGGGATGGAGGGGTGGCAGGCCGTACGGGTCAAAGTATTCACCCTGCTGTTCTGTCAAGTACACGGCCACCCAATGTTCACCGGGCCGATCCATCGGGTCCGTGTTGAGAACGTATGCAGCAGGATACACACCGTCTAATGGGAACACATCTCGGCCGAACACCCCTTGAAAGACCATACGTGTCCCTGGATCATTCTCCAACACGGTGGTTATCTGGTCTGTATCCATGTTAGGTGGAAAAGTCACACAGGACGTTGCGCGCCTTGTCCACTTGAATGATGTTGTCAAACTCGGCGTAGCAGATCACATTGACGGTGGGGCACAGTGGATTTCCAGCAGTAAATTGCCTTGCTTGGCGAGGGCCAGCTGATGGTCGTTCTCTAAGGTAGGGGTCAGATCGAAACAGAACAATGTGCATCCGTTCGCGTAGTCCTCCCGACTGATCAAATTCCCTTCGTCCTGGTTGATTTGACCGGTGGCTGTAAACAGGCTCTGATAGGCTCGAATGAAATTCCTGCGCCCAAAGTTCGGTGTTAAGGCCGTGGCTGGGACCTGTTGTCCATCCACATGCAGCGCCACAAAATTGATGCCGAAATGTTTAAAGTCAAACGGATTCTCTGGGTAGGCTCCGCTGAAACTGGTATTTTCCACACAGACCAGGATCAACCGCTTGGGTAGTTCCCCCAGGAACAGGTTTTCTTTGTTGGCGCCCATATTTCCAGCGAACACAGAGAACACTTTGGTTAGTACGCGTCGGATAGGGTACTGGGCTGGTTTTGTTTCCAAGGCTTTCATGTGTCCCAATTGAACGGCTGGATTCGGTTTCACTTTTCGGACATACAGGACTGCGTCTTGGATAACAATCTTATAGTCAGCTGCATGACCATCTACGTTAGTGGCCATCAAGGCGAAGGTCGGAGGCGCCCGTATCAGTCGGATTTTGATGGGGATCTTGTTCAAGAGGTACCGGTCTTGCATGGACATGTCTGCGTGTAGTCGACCCATGAGATCCACCGAGGCACCGTTCGCAGTGAAAGCCTTCCGTTTGTTATATCTCACATTGTCCACCGTGTCCATGTGCTCGGGTGTGTCCTGGTAGAATAAAGCGGCTGTCAGCTGAGATTTTTCAGCCTCTCGGCCATACGACAACAGTGTCTCGATGTAGGCTCGATAGGGGTACGTGTTGGTCGAGTCAATGATGAGTTTGTCGCTGAGAAAAATATCCACCTGTTGAAACATCGAGTGCAGCCAGAGATTCGTCGAGCCCACCGTTACAGCTTGGATGATTCTGGAGCCATCCCCATTGACCACCTTGGCTTTCACATACAAGTATGTATGGGCTAAATCCACATAGGCCGTATCCGCATTACTGATGGTGAACTCGATGGGCCCTGTTTCGTTGATGCTGGAGAGCGGGAGATGCTCCACCCATAATCCTTGTTCGGCACTGGTCTGTGTGGGCGGCACGGTCCGCAAATCAAATTCACTGTTGGTGGAGGGACAGGACTCTGCGTGGATCAAGGACATGTTTAAGAAAAGATATCCTGGGTCTTCGATGTGCGTCGTCGCTGGGTCGGTCGTCGACTGGGGCGTGGTCTCGGTGGGGCAGGTCTTTTATTCCCTACGGTGCGTTGTGCTTTGGCCACCAAGACGCCTCCCGCTTCTTTGGCCCGCCGTTTCAAGGCTTCTTTGGGTGCCGTACCCCCCCAAGACATCACCGGCCACTTGCAGTCCACTGCGTACCGCTTGTTTGCGGACTGCTTTCACCCCACGTGTCACCAAGGGCAGGAACGTTTTGACGATGCTGCCGAGTATGTTCCCCAGCCCATGTCATCGTTGCATGCGTGCACCGCTAAAGACCGGAAAGCCACCCCCGGCCTGTTGGGCATAATAGTCCATATAGCTGCGTGCATCGCACTCATAAGGTACTTTCATTATGCAAAGTGGGGAGCACGTGCTTGTCGAAAATGAAGTGTCAGCACCACTTTTCGTCGTTCGAATGCCACCGGTCGTCCCGTGTCATCTCTTATATCCACCGTGATAGTGTTGATGTCGGTTTGTCGTACGGGCAGGTAGAGCATGTGGGTAAAACTATGGGTGATTTGATCTCCATTTTATACCTCTTTTTAATGGGGACCACCCGTAACAGAGGTGTGTTGATATCGCCCACGATGTGGTTGTCCACCACGTCCGAGTAGACGCTGAGTCCGTACATACCCGACTTCATATCCATCGGGATCTCGCCTTGGTGGGCAGTGGGACCAGCGAGCGTCTGTAGATCGAAACCCAGCATTTGCTGTAGGATCCTAATGGTACTCATATGAACAGTCACAATCAAAGCGTGACTGAGGTACATCATTTTTAGATGACGACTCTATAACGAATATTATGGATTAAGAATACTGATCAGCGATACGGATTTGATATTTTGGAACATCATGATGTCTTGCCGGCATCATTGAAAATTGTTGACCGCTTCTCTTGCAGGAAACAAGCCTATGTTTATGTATACTTTTGTCTTTTTGAATTTGGTGCTAATACTGTTATATGGAAATGGAATAGGTCTTTGGATTATGGACGCGGATATTCTCTAATGGACGACGCCTGGATTATGAATGACGGACTAGACGCTTGTAACTCAGTACGACACTCGCGTTGGCGGTGACGATAAGCTGTGCCTTGTCGTTGTGTGCGTTGTAATCGAAGTCCACGTGATTCTTGAAGGGAAAGGATTTGATGGGTTTTGAAGTATTCGTGACCTCCCGTAGAGCCTTATAATGCAACAGTCTTGACAGTCCACCCATGAACTCCTTAGGGGTATCGTATTGGCCTTCGGGGAGGGTGAGTCGGGTGTTTTTGCCTTCGTAGGTCACCTCGTACCACACTTCATTGGCTCGCACGTTGTACCACGAGTAAGGGTGTTGGATATCCACGAGGCCACATTCCCAGCGCCCAGGTAAATGCAACGGTTGCGGTAACTGGGTCACGTACTTGGCCACGGTGTTGTCAGGAAACACATCCAGCGAACTCTTACTGGGTAGGGTGAGGTAAAACATGGCGACTGAGCTGTCCTGCTGCTGCTGTTGGTTTTAATAGGTGTTCCAGGCCTTGGGCGGTTGTGTCCGGTGTCGTGTTCGTCGCGTTGACTTGCTACGTGTCACGGCTCTGGAGATGTGGGATGTCCTGATCAAGGGTGGTTTTTTAAAGGTCTGAAAAGAAGGTGCCCTTTGTGGTGGTGGAGTTTTGGGGGGTGACTCCAGTTCCCAGTCGGATTCCCAAGAAGGTAGTGGGCCACTCGGCGATTGCTGGGTTCGCTGCATAAAGGCCCAGCGGTGGGGGTTCCCCACCAATTCCTGTGGTACATGCTTGTCTTTCAAGCCTTGAGCGAAGACCTCCCATCCTCGAGGATCCGTGTGCGACCTGCGTTTACGCATCAGGTCATTCATTAAATCCGTCATGTGGGTCCCCGGGACCACCTGATTCTGTACCAGGAGTTCGCCTTTATCATTCCAAGTCATGTTAGGATTCTGTTTCATCCGTTGTAATACCAGGCCAGCTTGTTTCTTGAACGATGCAGGTACACTCTTCAGCACTTCGTCCTCCACCCACTGTGGGGCTGTCGGTGCTACCCCTGGTAATGGCGGCTGTTGGAGCGGTGCTGAGGTCGGCGGTGTGTCACGTGGTTGTGGTGGTCGTGGGGTAGAGAAGGTTTTGTATTGGTCCATGAACGTCATGTACCGTTGAAGCGTCTCATTGTACCGTTGTACTTTCTCACTGTCGCTTAACCCCGGTCTCTGTAAGATCTGCTGCATCTCTCCATCGAGTGTGTTTATGGTCTTCACCGTAGGTGGGACAGGGTAGGGCGATTGGAGGTTTTGAAGGAACCGTGGTTCGACGAGGACCATTTTTTTCGTGTGGTTCATTGTCGGCCGAAGAGTCCACCCAATACTGGACCCAACACGGAAGCGGCCAACGGTGCTAAGATGGCCCTGAGAAAGCCGCCTTTCTGTAACACCTTTTTCTTTTGTGTTTGTGGGACCCGCTTCTGGACTAGGGTTCGGAGACCTGTCTTATGCTTGGCCAACTTGGTCTGCTGAGCCGGAGTCAGTGGTACGTTGCCTTTTAACAGGTTGTACCCGATCTCGCACAGACAGCGTACAAGTTCAGGGTCCGCACCGCGTACAATGGTTCGCACCAACTCGGGTGGGGCCGTCTTCAATACACGGAGCGTGGGAGCGTGCTACCGTACTCGCGCAGACATCATGTACAACTAATGCTAGAACCCACAACTCTGCTCTTTTTATCTACTTCAGAGAACAGAGACAAAGTCAACCATGCTGTGGTATTCATTCTTTTTATTATCTCCATCATCAAACACACACACCCCAGCTGGGGGCGCCACTGTGGGTGTGTTTACATTATTTTTTCATGTACACGTGGTGGGTCTATCTGGGAAAGATGCCGGTCCGTAGTCGAAGGTGGTCGGGGGTGGCTTGCTTGAGGTCGAAGAGCATATACCCGTGCTGAGGGGTTGTGGCATCTTTAAAGGCTTCCAATGTAAACGGTGTGCGGCCGGGATACATCTGTCTCGCCAGATGCGCAGTTGAGTGGTATCTCTCGGGTTTTTGAAGACCACCAGGTAGTGGGCATTGAAGCTGATGTTCCGATGTTCTTTGTTTTTTTACTGAACAGATTCTGCACAATGTAGATGATGCTGAGCCGTCGATGATGGCTGCCTTTGGTAAAGAGTTGGGTGACCCGCGCATCCGTCTCCGCCATGAGATCATCCAGAACCACCAAGGTGTCGGGTTCCAAATCGGCCAGGTTGGGTAGGCCTTCCACGAACGTGATGTGGGCATTGCTGCATACGCTTCCTGCCATTCTCCGTAACACCACACGACTCGAGCAATGGGTGGGGTGATCATGCTGTCGGCGTGTTGAAGGAGCTTCCTGACGAAGTGCGTTTTGCCGGAAACCGTCGGTCCTGCGATGACGCAAGTGAAGGGATGCTGCCACCCAGGGTCCATGGTTCGAGGTGTATCCGTTGTCGTGGTAACCCGCTCTTGTAAATTTGGTACGAGTGAACTGGAGTGGTGGTGGTTGGTACAACGTCGGTCGTCGTTGTCTGTTCAATGTGAGGGATGAAATCTGGTGGGTTTTCAGACGTAGTGGGTGTACTTGGTGTAGGTGTGGAGCTTGGTGTGGAGCTCGATGTGGCTTGTACACGTGGTGTGTTGGTGACTGGGCTCGATACGGGGTTGACTGGTGCTATCTGTAGACTGGTTTCACTGGTGGCTGGTGTTCTCAGTTGGTTAAGTAGCGTGCTGACATAGGCTTCGTCGTAAAACACACCTCCGTACAACACAATCAGCAGGGTTAGCAATATCACCACAAAGCCCACTTGCGCTTTGCGCGTTTTGGGAGATGCTGTGTTCAGAGGCAGCTGCTGCTTGTCCATAGCACCGTGGTCGAACGTGGAATGAAGGATGACGGTAGTGGTGTCTGGCTTTATAGTCGTTTCACCTGGTTGGCCGCCACCCAGGAATTGAAGGAACTGCGCCAACCTTGCCATTTCACGAAATGAAACAGTTTGCCACGCCGACGTTCCGTTTTCAAAATCTGCTCCACCGTGTAGTAGTCTTGCTGTGTTTTTGCGACAGGCTGTAATTCCGTCTCGTAAAACGTCCCTAGCAACGGTTCCCCTTGAAGATCTTCCAGTTCATAGACTCGCTGCTGTCGGAGTAAGCGCCGTTTAATCAGGAAGTGCTCATCGCTCCAGTTGGGCAAGTAACTTTTCTCAAATTGACCTTTGACTTTACTGATCCGTGCAGGGTCCCCGACCTTGTACACCGCCTTCGTCGTTAGCTGCGATTGCCTGGGGTACAAGACACGCCGGACTTGGGCTTCATTGCGTTGGGTCACGGTAATGGGGGCTCTCTCTATACTCCGATGATAGGATCGATTGTAACCACTCACAAGTTTCTGGAGAACATCGATGTACCGCCTTGTATTCTTATAGGTGAAATGCTTATACATGCGGCCTTTGAATGTCCTGTTGAACCTTTCCACCACGGAAGCCTTGGTCTCGTTGTACGTATGGAAGAAAAACACCTTCTGGGCTTTCAGAAACTGTTGGAACGGCCTGTTGAGGAATTCTGTGCCTTCGTCGGTTTGCAAATACAAAGGTTTGCGCCCGGTCTTGAAGATGTCTTTGAACGCCGCTATGAGATTCGCCCCCGTTTTCGTCCGGATGGGTACCACCCACGCATACTTCGACAGGATATCGATGCATGTCAAGATATACCGATTCCCATCGTTGTGTTTGGCAAAGGCGCTCATATCGACCAAATCCGCTTGCCACTGGGCATCTATTCCTCCCACGATGACCCGGTTCCGTAGAATGTGGCGACGGACAGATCGATGTAAGGTATAGGTGTCTTGTTTTCTTATCCAATCTCGGACTTGGGCACGTTGTATCCCCTGGGGTTTGGCCGCTCGATAGAGAGCCGACAATGCACTATAGGCCGCCGGACTGTCGGGACTGTAGTATAAGTTATCCAACACCTTCTCCCAGCGCTTCATGGTGACAAATGATGATGGACCCTGGCTCTATCGTTTATTTATAACAGGTATATCTTGGGCCGGAGTTTCTTTCTGATTTTCTTCGTTGGCTTCCACAGTGCCCATGGTAAATGACCAGTCGTCTGATGACCGCTTGATAAGCACTTGATCCACATCTACCACGGCATCTTCCAATGCAGACCATAGATCAGGGTGAAGGGTAAAATGTACTGTACGCCCATCTAGCCGAGCCAATTGAGCAAAGAAAGGGCCGCGTCGGATGTACACATCGTGACACAAGTGGATGAGGTCGCCGTCCAGTTCACCCGTTTGAATTTGGTTTTGGTCCAGCCCTCCCGGGACAGACGAATGTGGGCCGGGCACGGTTGTGTAGGGTCCGCATCACAGATGTCTCCCACCTCCTCCATGATATCGACCTTATCCGCATACACGTGCAGGAAAACCTCGGGGGTCAAGCTGAGATACGCCAGTATTATATGCTCCGTCATGGTCAGTACGTGAATGGTACCAGATTTGACTGTCTCTCGTATTTATAGGGAGAACCCCGTGAGATCAAAGGATCGGGTGGTGATGTCACTGGGCTGACTGAGTCTAGCCGGGTGATCAATGGCATCGTCGTCTGGTTCATGGCTAGACATTTGTTCATTGGGTTCTGCCGCCGCTTCTCTCAGGGCACGAGCCCACTCCAACTCGTCTGATGACCGCTCGTCCGGTGTAAACAGCTGGTCCACGATGGGCACCACTTTCTCGAAGGCTGTCCACAGATCGGGGTCTAGGGTGAAGCCTCGCGTAGGGTCTTGTTAGCGGCCCAGGCGTGAGAAGAAGGGTCCCCGGTGTACGTAGATGGCATTGTCTATGTGGATGAGGTGTCCGTCGAGCTCGCCGTTCAACACCCGTTTAAATTTGGTCCAGCCGTCACGGTGTAGCGTAACCGTATTCGATACGGTCTCAGCGGGCGACCAGCAAACATCTCTACGGTCTTCCACGAGGGTGACTTTATCTTCATAGACGTGTAACCCCACCCGGGGTGTAAGGGGAAGGATGGCTCGTAGAACAGGTGACATGCTTGATCCAATGACGATCGGTGAATGACACACACTCTGTCTGACCCTCGTATTTATGGTGAGGTCCCACTGTCAATGCCACAGCGCCAGGGTCAATAGGGCACAGACTATTGTGAGGCTAACCAGCCGTCGCTGATTCCGGCGTGAGCGCTCGTGGTCCATATCCCGAGCATCAAGGATGGCTGTCATAGTCCAGTAGTGGTGAGTGATGGCACACCTCTCCATCGAGTGCACTCTGTCGAGGACCGCTTCTGTGAACTCGTTCAGGATCTGGCGTCGCCCCTCGTTGTCGTCGCCATCTGGAAACATGGACCGGACCATTGCTCGGTAACCCGTGAGTGAATTAACCACGGTGGCATGCTGTAAAATGCGAGTCGCATAGGGCTGGATCTACGTCATGGCTCTGCAACCGTAGAAATGAAGGTGTGGGATCCAGAGGGACGTGTTTTATAGACCATGTCACACATGCGCGTCTAGATGTAGCTCTATGGGTGTAGTCCGTGATACGTACTATTCTGATTGGTTAGGCGGCTCCTATAGAGATAGTACCTTATCGACAATGGGGACTACTTGTTCCAAAGCCGTCCATAGATCGGGGTCCAGGGTAAAACCACCGTCGTTCAGACAGAGAAGTCGAGCGAAAAAGGGACCGCAGAAAATGTAGACGTCGTCACACAGGTGAATGCTATCACCGTGCAGGTCACCCAACAACACTCGTTTCAAGGTAGTCCATCCTTCCGGTGACAAAGAGACGTGCGCTTTGGGTTCAGTCGTACACCAACACGTCCGCTATCGATGAGGTCCACTCGTTTGGGGTACAACAATAGGGTGCAGCCAGGTGTAAGCCTCCGGATAGCCACAGTCCCTTCTTTCACCTCGGGGTATAGTAAGTCATCCACCTCGGGAAGTACATCTTTCAGTGCCATCCGTAAGGGTGGACAGAGTGTGATATAGGTACCTCCACTCTGTTCCAACCGGGGAAAAAGGGAATCCTCTCCAGCAGTGCGTATGTGCACACCGACTTCCACGTGCATGAACTCCCTTTCGGGCTCTTTTCCCTGTAACAATCGTGTCAATAGTGTCCAGGCTGATAGCGATAACAAACTCTTCACCTTCTGCGGTGCGTCTTGGACCAGCTCCAGGTGATCGTCATTGACGATGAGGTAGACGTCGGACGTCAGTTGGAATAACGCAAGCTCTGTTCCGCTCGCTGCCATGGTGGAGAATGAAAAGCGAACGGTTAGAGGGGTGGCTTTATAGTGTACCTGTTGGGTAGGGTTTTATACACCATGCGTGGCACTTGTTATACTCGCTTGCGCCATAAGGTCAATAAGGTTAGAAATGCGCTTTTTTCTACTACGCCCTGTGAATCGGCCCCCTTCGTGGAAGTCCGTGATTGTTCGGTAGTGTAATGTTATTTTGTATAGGATTTCATTTAACATGAGATTTCACTAGTCAAAGCTTAAGCACAAAATGAGGATAAATAGGCCAATGAATGCAGCAATGCCCTAAATATTCCCACTTTTATACACCTACATAGAAGTACCCGGATGTAGGTGCGGACTTAAGCGAAAGCATTCTAGTACCCGGATGTATGATCGCTCATTGGCTCATTTTCTCGACCGCTGATTGGTCCAAATGGAACTGCCCATCCTTCCCAGGTTAATTTACAATCCCCTTTTGGGGTTCAAACTCTGTATATCGATGCCGCAACATCGTCTCCGAACGTTGCCGAAAGGGAGACCTTTTGACCTGGATGTGACCTTTGACCTTTTCACCCGACATTCATCCGCGCACTGCCGGTGATGCCGCGCACTTCCGGATAACCCGCGCGCGCGCGCTGCGGCCGGAGAACCCGCGCGCGCGCGCTGTGGGGCCGGGCCGGGCCGGGCCGGGAAAAACCCTGGAGGTTGAACATCCGGATCCTACGTGTACGGGAAACATTTGAACTCTTCTGTGTTCGAAGGTAGTTTTAGTGAAACCCGGAAGTGACGTCACAACCCACGTGACCTGCGCAGCGGAATGGAAACGACACCCTAGTCTAGACCCCTCACCTAGGCTTCACATGGATACCTCACTCGATCCCATCGGCCCACTAGTGGCTCACCTAGACCCCAACACGTCTATTTCCATACCCTTTGTCCACTGCGCATGCGCAGAGTGACGATATTTCAACCCCGCACTCACCCCATCAGATGCCCCCTCACATAGGCTTCACATTGATACCTCACTCGACCCCATCGGTCCATTAGCGGCTGCCCTAGATCCCAACACGGCTATTTCCATACCCTTGGTCTATGGCGCATGCGCAGAATGACGATATTTCAACCCCACACCCAGTCCATCAGATGCGCCTTCACGAATGCTTCACATGGATACCTCACTCGACTCCATCGACCCACTAGGGGCTCCCCTAGATCCCAACACGGCCATTTCCATACCCTTGGTCTACCGCGCATGCGCAGAATGACGATTTTCAACCCCACACCCAGTCCATCAGATGCGCCTTCACGAATGCTTCACATGGATACTTCACTCAACTCCATCGACCCACTAGTGGCCCACCTAGACCCCAAAACGTCTATTTCCATACCCTTGGTCCAGCGCGCATGCGCAGAATGACGATATTTCAACCCCATACCTAGCCCATCAGATGCCCCTTCACGAATGCTTCACATGGATACCTCATACGACCCAATCGGACCATGCAGCGTATTTGAAGTCTGGGGACTACTTTTTCTCCGCGGAAGCTTTTTCCCGCGACCGCATCACCGCCAGACGGCATTACCGCGGAGGAATACACACGGCCGATTCACCCAGACCGGAAGTGACGTCATACGGGACTGGTGGCGCCCCCTGTCTCTCCTCCACGTACCCTCCACAAAAGAGTTACCTCCCCCGGCAAAACCGACCCGGATTTGCTTGCTCTATACTACTCATATGGTTTACCTAGGTCAATAAAATGATCGACGCCGAAGAACCACTTGACTCGGTTGACTCGAACTTCATATAATAAAACGATGGAATTTCTCAGTTTTGAAATTGGAGAGATATATAAGAGGTGGAAAAAGTTGACAACATCTGGTGACCACAAAGCAAGCATATGTCTCCACAGGAAAGCTTCTCTCGGTACATCACATTTAGAAGTCTCGGACGTAGCCTTAGTATTTCAGCCGTGCTTTTATTGCATAGTGTTCATGTAGAGACCATGAAGAAAACACATGATCCCTAGCACCGGCTTAGCATATAATTAGATACGCTAGCTTGGGAGAAGTAAACGGTTCAGCGTGGGATAAACTTTGTAAATGCGCGAACAACCAGGAAAGCTGGAATGTAATGCCAAACGAAATAGGTTGAAATGTTTTATATGAACATAGTTGGTCTTCCATGCTTGTTAACGGATTTAATCTCACTAAACCGTAAACGTATCAATAGAATATAAAAGCAGTAATTAAAATGTGGAACTTATTTTTGTCTAATATTCAGAATACACGACGGTTTTCCGATGGGTCGCAAAACAGTTTTTAAACTCTTACTTCGACATTCTCGTTATTTTTGCTAAAAATCCACTTTGATAAAACACAAAATATATTGAAAAGGATAGAATATAAGAATTAACATAACAGTTTGTTTGATCACAAACTCATTTCCTGCAATAGAGCTTATGCTCAGCTTTTGGGAGAAATTGCAGAGTGAAATTCTCAAGACAAAGTAAAATTGGTTATTCTGCAGAAGTTATGAGCGTATGGAGTGGCCTTCAATGAAATGTGAACTGCACAGAGTCCACAACCTCAGTTTCCTGGAAAGAACTGGTCATGGAAAAATGAGTAAATTACTCCAAATTGCAAACGATATTTTTAACAACATTGGAGTCATTCTTGTCAGTGATTCATTAGAACAAGGAAAGTAATCTTTTACAAATTGTGTAAATATGTACTTCCATCGGTCAAATTTTATATAATTCCATGGTATTATAAAGTTGGCGATAAAAGCAGTCGAAAATTCGCATAGTGAATAATATGGGCAAGATTTACATACCAGCTTCATTCCTCAAAATATATTTCCCATTCAATGGAACAAACACATTTGGTGAAATCTGAAAGGGAAACATTTTTGTCTAATCTAAAGGCAAATTGGATTGGAAAACTGGACAAATATTTATTGAAGCAACTTGGTGTCAAACTAGCCTGCTGTAAATACAATACAACTTGGACAATGAATTCCAATTGTTTCAATTTTTCGTAACTAATGTAATTATTTTAAACATATATTTCACTGAGTTTTCGACAGATCATGATTATTGAACTTTATACCGGTATGCTTTTTCATTTTCGGTCGGTCGGTTTCTCGAGTGGATATTAACATAAACAACAAAATAAAAAACTGTCATATTCGAAAGACAGTCCAGCATAGCACGGTCAATACATCGCCAGCCAACATATACTACACGAGGTGCGCAGAAAGCTGCTGCGCATAGCAGGAAGATGGCCAGGAACGAGAGTAGTAGTTATAGGGCAACTAAACGTACATTTCCCCTGGATGTAAAAATGACGTCACAATTGAGGGTGTGGCGCCATCTCTACACTATGGATGCAAGGGAGACAACTCGGGCATTGGGGGGTTATTGGGGGGGTGTGCATTGACAAAAAAAAAAAAAAAGTTCCGGCAAAAAAAAAAAAAAAAAATGTATTCATGCGCGGTGATGCGGTTTGGCCGTGGTTTTGGCGGTGATTCGGTCTCGGGAAAAAGCTTCCGCGGAGAAAAAGTAGTCCCTAGATAAAATGGTCCGATGGGGTCGGGTGAGGTATCAAAGTGAAGGTTAGGTGAAGGAGCATCTAATGGGCTGGGTGTGGGGTTGAAATATCGGCCTTCTGCGCATGCGCGACGGCCGAAGGGTATGAAAATAGCCTTTTTGGAGCTATGGGAGCCCCTAGTTGACCGATGGGGTCGAGTGAGGTATCAAAGTGAAGCATTCATGAAGGGGCATCTGATGGGCTGGGCGCGGGGTTGAACTATCGGCATTCTGCGCACGCGCGGAGGCCAAAGGGTATGAAAATAGCCTTTTTGGAGCTAGGGAAGCCCCTAATGGACCAATGGGGTCGAGTGAGGTATCGATGTGAAGCATTCGTGAAGGGGCATCTGATGGGCTGGGTGTGGGGTTGAAATATCGGCATTCTGCGCATGCACGGTGGCCCAAGGGTATGGAAATAGCGGTTTTGGAGCTAGGGGAGTCCCTAATGGGCCAATGGAGTCGTAGGAGGTATCAAAGTGAAGCATTCGTGAAGGGGCATCTGATGGACTGGGCGTGGGGTTGAAATATCGGCATTCTGCGCATGCGCGGTGACCCAAGGGTATGGAAATAGACGTTTTGGAGCTAGGGAGCCCCTAATGGTCCAATGGGGTCGAGTGAGGTATCAAAGTGAAGCATTCGTGAAGGGGCATCTGATGGACTGGGTGTGGGGTTGACATATCGGCCTTCTGCGCATGCGCGGTGGCCCAAGGGCATGAAAATAGCCTTTTTGGAGCTAGGGGAGCCCCTAATGGTCCAATGGGATCGAGTGAGGTATCAAAGTGAAGCATTATGTGAAGGGGCATCTGATGGACTGGGTGTGGGGTTGAATTAGGGTCATTCTGCGCATGCGCGGTGGCCCAAGGGTATGAAAATAGACGTTTTGGCATCTAGGGGAGCCCCTAATGGTCGAATGGGGTCGAGTGAGGTATCAACGTGAAGCCTAGGTGAAGGGTATTTGATGGCTGGGTGGCTGCATGTAAAATTTTTCCTGAAAAAAAAATACGGAACACGGACTTTATCGAAAAACCTGGGAAAATGCCTATATGGGGTATGAGGGGTATATAGGTCGCCGGGCTTAACGGGGCTTGTCTATCAACAGAGTTATCTTCCCCTAGTTCCAGGGTGGGTGTATGTAAAAATTTTCCTGAAAAAATACGGAATACGGACTTTATCCTAAATTACGGAAAAATGCCTATATGGGGTATGGGAGGTATAGGACCATCCTGGGAAACGTACTTCTATACATTTGCGGTAGGGTTGTGGGGTCTCGTTTTACTCGTCTCGTCATTTAGAACATGATAGGAAGTGTCCCCGTGCGAATCGGTGAAATTTTTGAAAAAAGTCACCGAACCCCATATAGTCCCATACTGAGGGTATAGGATCAATGTTTGTCCCCCTGGGAAACGTACTTCTATACATTTGCGGTAGGGTTGTGGGGTCTCGTTTTACTCGTCTCGTCATTTAGAACATGATAGGAAGTGTCCCCGTGCGAATCGGTGAAATTTTTGAAAAAAGTCACCGAGCCCCATATAGACCCATACTGGGGTATAGGTTCAATGTTTATCCTACTGGGAAACCCACTTCTATACATTTGCGGTAGGGTTGTGGGGTCTCGTTTTACTCGTCTCGTCATTTAGAACACGATAGGAAGTGTTGCGGAGCGAATCGGTGAAATTTTTGAAAAAAGTCACCGAGGCCTGGGTAGGCCCATAGGCCTATACTGCATGGCTATGGGTGTATAGGCCCATACGGGGTGGACATGTTGGAGTCTAGGTGGGCCACTCATGGTCCAATGGGGTCGAGTGAGGTCTTATTTTGAAGCTCTCGTGGAGGAGCACTTGACTACACTAATGGTTCGTCCGTGTTCAATAGTCTGCGCATGCGCAGTCTGGCCGTAGTATAGAAAACAGGCATTTTGGGTGCTATGTAGGGGTGTGTTTGGGTTAGAGATGAGCTAATCACGGTTCGAATGGGTCGTGTGAGGTGTCAAAGTGAAGCTTGTGTGGGGTAGAGTCAGAATGGTGTGTTTTTGAATGCATGTCGCGTTAATCTGCGCATGCGCAGTTGGTTGTAGTAAGTAAAGTGGCCATTTTGGGGCAGCGAAGGAAGTTATTTGGGGTCGAGATGGGCTAATCACGGTTCGAATGCGTCCTGAAAGGTGTCATCTTGTAGTTCTCGGGGTGTACACTCCGATTTGAGGGATGTTCGCGTCATCTGTGACGTCATCGGTGACGTCATCGGTACGAGTAGTAGCGAAAGTGGCCATTTTCGGGCAGTACTGAAGGTATTTGGGGTCGAGATGGGCTATTCACGGTTCGAATGCGTCCTGGAAGGTGTCATCTTGTAGTTCTCGGGGTGTACATTCCGATTTGAGGGATGTCCGCGTCATCTGTGACATCATCGGTGACGTCATCGGTACGAGTAGTAGCGAAAGTGGACATTTTCGGGCAGTACATGAAGGTATTTGGGATCGAGATGGGCTATTCACGGTTCGAATGCGTCCTCGAAGGTGTCATCTTGTAGTTCTCGGGGTGTACATTCCGATTTGAGGGATGTTCGCGTCATCTGTGACGTCATCGGTGACGTCATCGGTACGAGTAGTAGCGAAAGTGGACATTTTCGGGCAGTACATGAAGGTATTTGGGGTCGAGATGGGCTATTCACGGTTCGAATGCGTCCTGGAAGGTGTCATCTTGTAGTTCTCGGGGTGTACATTCCGATTTGAGGGGTGTCCGCGTCATCTGTGACGTCATTGATGACGTCATCGGTACGAGTAGTAGCGAAAGTGGACATTTTGTGGGTGCGTGAGGGTGAGTTTGGTGTAGAGATGCACCATCCTTAGTCCGAATGCGTCGTGTGAGGTGTCATTTTGTAGCTCTCGGGGTGTACATTCCGAATTGAGGCATGTCCGAAGCATCTGTGACGTCATCGATGACGTCATCAGTAGGAGTATTAGCGAAAGTGAGCCTTTTGGGGCAGTGCAGGAAGGTATTTGGTGTAGAGATGGACCATCCGCGTTGCGAATGCGTCGTGTGGGGTATCATGTTGTAGCTCTCGGAGTATAGACCCTGATTTCAGGGATATTTATAGCATCTGTGACGTCATTGGTGACGTCATTAGTACAAGTTGTAGCGAAAGTGGGCCTTTTTTAGCAGTGAAGGATGTTATTTGGTGTAGAGATGGACCATCCGCGGTCCAAATGGACCGTGTGAGGTGTCATCTTGTAGCAACGCCCACCAACACCATTCTTAATGCTTCAACGCCCTGGTGAAATAGCTCAGAAGCTCTGATATTCCATGGAATTGTCACTAATTCTTCGAAATGCGGTGATGCCCGTCAACGCCCGTCGTTACACCTTAACACTCTAACATAACGCCATGATATAGACCAGAGAGAGAACAACAACAGCAACAACAACAAGGATGACACATGAGAGAACAACAACAACAAGAAGTTTTTTTCATATAGTTTATTTTCCCCAATGTTACATCATACCCACGCTGGGGGAGCCGCGTTGGGTATATTTACAATTCAAGAAGATTCTTATCCAATCAGAGGCCACCATTTGCATGTTTCATATTCGTTCCTGTCCGTTAGATGTATTCTTGTCCAATCAGAAGTCTCCATTTCAGAAAGTGCCATCTGAACCGTTTATTCTAATCATCGTCGGGCAGGCCAGGATACCGTTGAGGCAACATATCCTCAGATAGTTGTTTGCGCATTCTGAGTATCTATCAGTGCATGGGTGAATACTTTCATCCGATGGAGGTGGTGGTCAGTTTAACCACGAAGAACGCAACATTGGTCATTATCTCCACTATCCACTTGGTGTTACAATTCAAGAAGACTTGTCCAATCAGAGGCCACCATTTGCATCTGTCATATTCGTTCCTGTCCGTTAGATGTATTCTTGTCCAATCAGAAGTCTTCATTTCAGAAAGTTCCATCTTCGGCCATGTTCGCTTTGAACCGTTTATTCTAATCATCATCGGGCAGCCCAGGATACCGTTGAGGCAACATATCCTCAGATAGTTGCTTGTGCATTCTGAGTATCTATCAGTGCCTGGGTGAATACATTCACCCGATGGGTTGGTCGGTCAGCTTGGTCACGAAGAACGTAACATTGGTCACACTATCCACTGTCCACTTGGTGTTGGGGCGTTGCAACCGGGCCCATTCCAAGGGATCCACGGTGTTCAGTTTCTCCAGCATCGTCTCTAGCGACACTCGGTTAATGATGGTAAACGGTTGGTCAAATACCTGGATGTTACTGCTCGGGTAAAAGTATCGGACTTGGACTGTCTCTTTATGCTGCAGCACATAACCAAACGCCAGATTCAATTTGAAGGCCGTAGTTTGATCTTTGAAGATGGCTTCTACGTAGCTACGTAGACGGGCGAGGTCGGTCAGTCGGAAATTGTAGATATCTTGAATAGGGCGATGACGGTGGAAACAGTGCCGTATCATGGACCAATGGCGCCGATAGATGTCACTCACTGGATGGGCGCCCTGTAAGAGATCGCTAGGAACATTTATGGGCTCGTCCAGAAAATGTTCGATGTTGTCAGGCGTATGACTCGAAACCGTAACGGTGGGGTCCGGCTGGATATCCAGGCCCTCCTGGACCGTGGGTATAGGCAGGCTCTTCGTCATCGCATCACCAGTGGCGTTCGTCTCTCCGGGTTCATCTTCACTGGGTCTGACCTTCCGCGGCCCCTCTTTAGTGGAAAGTTGTCGCCCAAACCGTAGAGACGGGGCATGCATCAAACGTTGGTGCTGTCTAAACCGACTGGGTCGTTTGAAGAGTCGACCACAATCATTACATAGTACCGTCGCACCCGCGTGGAGTACCCTCTCATGACGCAGTAAATGATCCTTCCGATTGAATGACCGTGCGCAGATTATACAAGTATACCGGGCATCGTTGTGGATGGAGGCCTCGTGGCGTCGTAACTTATCTAGACGAGTAAACAGCTTCTGGCAAGTTGTGCAAGTGAACATCTTGGTGGTTGACAGAGTGTCTGATGAAACGTCCAGGCCGCTTCCCTTTTATAGCACGCTAGCTGGTGATCTATTTTTAGCACACTCAGTTCAACTATCCCCAAGTCGAGGGCCGAGCCTTGACATCTTCGGTAACATCCGTGTCTCTTCGGTCACCTCCGTACCGTCAACGATCAACATGTAGACATATAGAGTATGTACGGCATGTTATGGTATTCATCAGTGCATGAGTGACGCATTCAGCCGATGGGAGTGGTCGGTCAGCTTGGTAACGAAAAACGTAACATTGGTCACACTCTCCACTGTCCACTTGGTGTTGGGGCGTTGTTGTTGGGCCCATTCCAAGGGATCCACGGTGTCCAGTTTCTCCAGCATCGTCTCTAGCGACACTCGGTTAATGATGGTAAACGGTTGGTCAAATACCCGGATGTTACTGCTCGGGTAAAAACATCGGACTTGGACTGTCTCTTTATGCTGCAGCACATAACCAAACACCAGATTCAATTTGAAGGCCGTAGTTTGATCTTTGAAGATGGCTTCTACGTAGCTACGTAGACGGGTGAGGTCGGTCAGTCGGAAATTGTAGATATCTTGAATAGGGCGATGACGGTAGAAACAGTGCCGGATCATGGGCCAATGGCGCCGATAAATGTCACTCACTGGATGGTCTTCGTGTAACAGATCGCTGGGAACATTTATGGCTTCGTCCACGAAGTGTACTTTACCCTCCACGTCGTACAAAATCTGGCCCAAGGTCTTGTCGTCGGAATTTGACTGTTGAATTAGGGCGACATCATCATCGGCCCTCGTGCGATGGGTGGGAGTTCCCCTGTTTCGATATTGATGCCTACGGGCTCTTCTATCTGCAAACGTGGCTGCGGAACAGGGTGTCGTGTGCGCTGGTGTCGCAGCAACTGACTGGTCAGTTTGAAAAGCCGACCACATTCTTCGCATGGACGCTTGGGTACCTCATGGCGTGCACGTGTGTGGCGCTGTAAATGATCCGGGCGCTGAAACGACAGCGTACATATCGTACAGTTATACCGGGCGGTTCCTTCGTGCTTGGTAGCCTCATGGCGGCGCAAGTCATGCAGACGAGTGAATGATTTCAGGCACGTAGTACAAGTGAACATCTTGGTGGTTGACAGAGTGTCTGATGAAACGGCTAGACCGCTTCCCTTTTATAGCACGCTAGCTGATATCATGTTCGGGCACTTCCGTGTCTCTTCGGATGTAAAAGTCCCCGGATGTAAAAGTGCCCGAATGTTTACGAATGTTCCACCATTCCAGACTTCTATCAGGTCCATGCCCAGAAGCTCTCATACGCCGCCATTTTTGAGCCGCCATGTTGGATCCGCCATTTTGGAACCGCCATCTTGGATATGTCCCATAATGCACCGGGTCAAAATACTCGCTTCTGATTGACTGAGAGCTCTGTGACGGATTTGAAATACTCGCTTC
>JAVTVY010045899.1:0-22133 GCA_036873755.1 Hanleya hanleyi
CAGAACAACTATGCTGTTAATCTAACCCCCATCTGGATTGAGAAAACCAGAGCTCAACAAAAGGATTCGCCATTGACCATCTCTGAGAAACAGACTCTCAGATCAAAAGTTGGTCAGCTGTTGTGGATAGCCCACCAGAGTCGTCCGGACATAATATTTGATGCCTGTCAGTTAGCGGCCAGCTTGAAAGTTGGGCAGGTGAAAAATATTCTTGAAGTGAACCGAGTTATCAAACGGGTTCATTCAGAGAGAGTTACACTGAAATTTCAGAACCTTGGTGATAAACAGTTATCTCTAGTAGTATTTAGTGATTCTTCACTAGGAAATCTTCAGGACGGTGGTACACAGGGAGGCCACTTCATTGCTCTGGCTGGAGAGAATGGAAAATTCTCTCCATTGTGTTGGAACTCAAAGAAGATTCGTCGTGTGGTTCGTAGCTCCTTGGCTGGTGAAACACTGGCTATGGCTGATGCTATTGATACGGGCATATTCCTTTCAACCTTATTCGCTGAATTAACATCCGGCAAGCCAGATCCCGAGTTATTGTCCTTGATATGCGTGACAGACTGCAAGTCGCTCCACGATGCAGTCAAATCTACAAAATTTGTTTCGGAGAAAAGACTGCGTCTTGAAGTCAGTGGTGTAAAAGAACTGGTAGAGAGAGGTCAGGTGAAAGAGTTGATTTGGTCGGAAACTGGCAAACAATTAGCAGATTGCCTCACCAAGAGGGGCGCATCTACCATGATGCTTGTTCAGGCTCTTGAAACCGGTATACTACCGGAGTGAATGTGATGTTGAACACAACTGATTCGACCGTATTCAAGGATATTGTGATTTCTGTGTGGAATGTGATTTAACATTGGCGGGCTAAACGGATTCATGGATCTTTGTGATTTTCGAGTGGAGTAACTGTACTTGATATAAACTAGTACCGTGGTACATGTACTTCTGCCTTTCATTGCCTTGATTCATAGTATTATTTATTAATTTCTTATGACCAGAACTTTACATTCTTAATGTGTTCGCATAAACTGGACATTTCACCATTCCCCTCAAGGATATGAAGGACTTGTTATTATGGACATATATAAGCTTACCTCAAAGACTTTAGTGATTAATTTGGTTTCAGAGTGCTTTTTGAATTCATGGACAATACAAGTACACATGGATATTATTATCGTGATTTATTCAGAATAATTCTGGATATGGACTTGATGGACTACAAATTATCATGAACATTACTATAATTCATTATTTCATAATTCATACATTTTCTGATACTTTTTCTAATCCGTATTTATTTACATGTACTAATCATCGCATTTGTGTTATTGGAGATCTGTTTTTTTTTAACTTTATTTCATTATTTCATTAAGAGAGATAATGGAGATTGATAACTCTGGACATCGTATGCAATTCATTATACGCCGGTATCGTATCGTATCGTATCGTATATGTAACTACACACAATGTGGAACTCTTCTGTCACTGGCGGTAAGAATGTACGTGGTGGTTACTAGGGAACCTTGACAGTAAACACGACCGTGTCATGTATATATAGATTGGACATTCAATTGTTGAGCGACTTTGTACCTGTGTGAGGAAGAGATTAAATACGTTACAGTCCAACAGAAACAGTCTTATTCGAGTTATTAGGTATTACCATACCTCAGGTTGGTATTACCATACCTCAGGTTGGTATTACCATACCTCAGGTTGGTAGTATGGTGACTCAGGTTAATATTACTGTCCCTCAGGCTGGTATTACCATACCTCAGGTTGGTATTACCATACCTCAGGTTGGTATTACCATACCTCAGGTTGATAGTATGGTGACTCAGGTTAATATTCCTGTCCCTCAGGCTGGTATTACCATATCTCAGGTTGTTATTACCATACCTCAGGTTGGTATTACCATACCTCAGGTTGGTATTACCATACCTCAGGTTGATAGTATGGTGACTCAGGTTAATATTCCTGTCCCTCAGGCTGGTATTACCATACCTCAGGTTGTTATTACCATACCTCAGGTTGGTATTACCATACCTCAGGTTGATAGTATGGTGACTCAGGTTAATATTACTGTCCCTCAGGCTGGTATTACCATACCTCAGGCTGGTATTACCATACCTCAGGTTGGTATCACCATACCTCAGGTTGATAGTATGGTGACTCAGGTTAATATTACTGTCCCTCAGGCTGGTATTACCATACCTCAGGTTGGTATTACCATAACTCAGGTTGGTATTACCATACCTCAGGTTGATAGTATGGTGACTCAGGTTAATATTCCTGTCCCTCAGGTTGGTATTACCATACCTCTTGTTTGTATAATCATATTTCAGTTTGACATAACCATAAATCAGGTTGGCATAACCGGGGTGCAGACAGGATCCCTTAGCGTAGGAGCCCTTATGGACATGAGCCCAGTGGGCTTATTCCAAAAGCGGACGCGAGCTCACAGCTACAATATGGCACGAACAATTTGGCCACGAAAATTTGTAATAAATTATAAAAAGAACTGAAATATATTTTCTGGGAATTTCTTTACTTAAAAATCAAAATGTAAAGGTTTTTTTCATGAAATTTAACAAATACCCGAATAATAATCCTATTTTTTCAAATTATAACTTATTAATGAGGTTTGTGCCAAATTGTTCGTGTCACATTTGTTAAAATTTTCCTGTACATATATTTATTCCCCAATCAAAATATATAGTTGTGGGCTCATGTCCACTTTTGGAATAAGCTCATTGTCCATAAGGGCTTCTGTCCTTAAGGGCTCCTGTCCTGGACCCGGCATAACCGTACCTCAGGTTGGCATAACCATACCTCTCGGGTTCGTATTACTTTAACTCAGGTTGGATTTATCATTTACCAAAAGTTAGTGTGATTCAACAAAGTTTGATTAGTTGGGTAGTTCACCAGGTGTTAAACATTAGACCAGATGTTCTGATTGATTGTTTAATCATGACAGGGTTGAGAAATTTCAGCTGTTCATCTGATTTCAGCTTTATATCTGCAAGTTTTATTTCTAAGATCTTCTGACTTTGGTCCTAAAGTTTCAAAAATGACATTGTTGTGAGGGGGTGAGGTATTTCCAGGTTTTTGTCCTCCTTCGGTGGGGGGGGGGGGGGGGGGGGGGGGGATTTATAAACACTGGATGTCCCTAATTCTATCATTCCATCTTTCCATTACACATTTCGTGTCCAACCGATAACTCAAGAACTATTGAACTGATCAACTTCAACTTCTTGGCATCAATGAGAGGATGGTTCGGATTGCTTTACACCTCACCTGTGTAATGCAAGGTGGCTGATGGCGGCCATCTTCGATTACACATGTAACTGAAAAGCAATCCCAACCATTGTCAGTTTTTAGGTCTCTACACATTGTTCGACTTCAAATTTGGAGAGTGCCTTGAAATCGGCAAGAGGATGGTTGGAGTTGCATTTCAGTTACCTTTTGTAATCCAAGATGGCCACCATCAGCCATCTTGCATAATAGCATTGTCAGCAGTTGGATTTTTACACATTTATTGCCCGACCAATAGCTCGAGAAAACTTGAATCTTGTCAGGTTTCACTTAAAAATTATTTCCAACAATTCATCCTTGCTCCCAAATACATTTCATCTCACCAACTTCACTGTCAATGGCTTGAAAATATGTAAAACACTAATCCTTGGATGTTAACACTGTTATATAGTGTCCCTGTCTTCCACAGAAGTAACCAGCGCTCTAATCCTTGCATGTTAACACTGTTATATAGTGTCCCTGTCTTCCACAGAAGTAACCACCGCTCTAATCCTTGCATGTTAACACTGTTATATAGTGTCCCTGTCTTCCACAGAAGTAACCAGCGCTCTAATCCTTGCATGTTAACACTGTTATATAGTGTCCCTGTCTTCCACAGAAGTAACCAGCGCTCTAATCCTTGCATGTTAACACTGTTATATAGTGTCCCTGTCTTCCACAGAAATAACCAGCGCTTTAATCCTTGCATCTTAACACTGTTATATAGTGTCCCTGTCTTCCACAGAAGTAACCAGCGCTCTAATCCTTGCATGTTAACACTGTTTTATTGTGTCCCTGTCTTCCACAGAAGTAACCAGCGCTTTAATCCTTGCATGTTAACACTGTTATATAGTGTCCCTGTCTTCCACAGAAGTAACCAGCGCTCTAATCCTTGCATGTTAACACTGTTATATAGTGTCCCTGTCTACCACAGAAGTAACCAGCGCTTTAATCCTTGCATGTTAACACTGTTTTATTGTGTCCCTGTCTTCCACAGAAGTAACCAGCGCTTTAATCCTTGCATGTTAACACTGTTATATAGTGTCCCTGTCTTCCACAGAAGTAACCAGCGCTCTAATCCTTGCATGTTAACACTGTTATATAGTGTCCCTGTCTACCACAGAAGTAACCAGCGCTTTAATCCTTGCATGTTAACACTGTTATATAGTGTCCCTGTCTTCCACAGAAGTAATCAGTGCTCTAATCCTTGCATGTTAACACTGTTATATTGTGTCCCTGTCTTCCACAGAAGTAACCAGGTGGCTCCTCGTGCTGGTACACCAGGCTTCCGTTCACCTGAAGTCCTCATGAAATGTCCTGACCAATCCACAGGTATATACTTGTATAGATATATATCATCAATGACCAATTCACAGGTATACATATATAGATATACAGTGTAACCTCTCTGTAACACTGTTATTCGGGGACGAAATTTGAACCATCATATAGATTTCAGCCTTATTACCGGGATGAAATCCTGTGCATTTATTAATTTGGGGGACATCATACATGTACATATCCTAGCACCCACCTTACAGCAGAATCAGCAGTATATTGAGGTGTCTTATTGTGAGGCTATAGACTGTATATCATCACTGACCAGTGCCCTGATACCTGTATACTTACATCCACATATTCATTAATGGTCATTGTGAGGCTAGACTGTATATCATCACTGACCAGTGCCCTGATACCTGTATACTTACATCCACATATTCATTAATGGTCATTGTGAGGCTAGACTGTATATCATCACTGACCAGTGCCCTGATACCTGTATACTTACATCGACATATTCATTAATGGTCATTGTGAGGCTAGACTGTATATCATCACTGACCAGTGCCCTGATACCCGTATACTTACATCGACATATTCATTAATGGTCATTGTGAGGCTAGACTGTATATCATCACTGACCATGTGCCCTGATACCTGTATACTTACATCGACATATTCATTAATGGTCATTGTGAGGCTAGACTGTATATCATCACTGACCAGTGCCCTGATACCTGTATACTTACATCCACATATTCATTAATGGTCATTGTGAGGCTAGACTGTATATCATCACTGACCAGTGCTTACGATACCTGTATACTTGCATCCACATATTCATTAATGGTCATTGTGAGGCTAGACTGTATATCATCACTGACCAGTGCCCTGATACCTGTATTACTTACATCCACATATTCATTAATGTCATTGTGAAGGGTCTGGAGCTGTATATCATCACTGACCAGTGCCCACAAATACCTGTATACTTACATCCACATATTCATTAATGGTCATTGTAGCTGAGGCTAGACTGTATATCATCGCACGACCAGTGCCCTGACTACCTGTATACTTGCATCACATATTCATTAATGGTCATTGTGAGGCTGGACTGTATATCATGCTGACCAGTGCCCTGATACCTGTATACTTACATCGACATATTCATTAATGGTCATTGTGAGGCTAGACTGTATATCATCACTGACCAGTGCCCCTGAAATACCTATATGCCCTCCACATATTCATTAATAATTCATTGTGAGGCTAGACTGTATATCATCACTGACCAGTGCCCTGATACCTGTATACTTACATCGACATATTCATTAATGGTCATTGTGAGGCTAGACTGTATATCATCACTGACCAGTGCCCTGATACCCGTATACTTACATCGACATATTCATTAATGGTCATTGTGAGGCTAGACTGTATATCATCACTGACCAGTGCCCTGATACCTGTATACTTACATCGACATATTCATTAATGGTCATTGTGAGGCTAGACTGTATATCATCACTGACCAGTGCCCTGATACCCGTATACTTACATCGACATATTCATTAATGGTCATTGTGAGGCTAGACTGTATATCATCACTGACCAGTGCCCTGATACCTGTATACTTACATCGACATATTCATTAATGGTCATTGTGAGGCTAGACTGTATATCATCACTGACCAGTGCCCTGATACCTGTATACTTACATCGACATATTCATTAATGGTCATTGTGAGGCTAGACTGTATATCATCACTGACCAGTGCCCTGATACCTGTATACTTACATCCACATATTCATTAATGGTCATTGTGAGGCTAGACTGTATATCATCACTGACCAGTGCCCTGATACCTGTATACTTACATCCACATATTCATTAATGGTCATTGTGAGGCTAGACTGTATATCATCACTGACCAGTGCCCTGATAGACTGTATATCATCACTGACCAGTGCCCTGATAGACTGTATATCATCACTGACCAGTGCCCTGATAGACTGTATATCATCACTGACCAGTGCCCTGATAGACTGTATATCATCACTGACCAGTGCCCTGATAGACTGTATATCATCACTGACCAGTGCCCTGATACCTGTATACTTACATCGACATATTCATTAATGGTCATTGTGAGGCTAGACTGTATATCATCACTGACCAGTGCCCTGATACCCGTATACTTACATCGACATATTCATTAATGGTCATTGTGAGGCTAGACTGTATATCATCACTGACCAGTGCCCTGATACCTGTATACTTACATCCACATATTCATTAATGGTCATTGTGAGGCTAGACTGTATATCATCACTGACCAGTGCCCTGATACCTGTATACTTACATCGACATATTCATTAATGGTCATTGTGAGGCTAGACTGTATATCATCACTGACCAGTGCCCTGATACCTGTATACTTACATCGACATATTCATTAATGGTCATTGTGAGGCTAGACTGTATATCATCACTGACCAGTGCCCTGATACCTGTATACTTACATCGACATATTCATTAATGGTCATTGTGAGGCTAGACTGTATATCATCACTGACCAGTGCCCTGATACCTGTATACTTACATCCACATATTCATTAATGGTCATTGTGAGGCTAGACTGTATATCATCACTGACCAGTGCCCTGATACCGGTATACTTACATCCACATATTCATTAATGGTCATTGTGAGGCTAGACTGTATATCATCACTGACCAGTGCCCTGATACCCGTATACTTACATCGACATATTCATTAATGGTCATTGTGAGGCTAGACTGTATATCATCACTGACCAGTGCCCTGTTACCCGTATACTTACATCCACATATTCATTAATGGTCATTGTAAGGCTAGACTGTATATCATCACTGACCAGTGCCCTGATACCCGTATACTTACATCGACATATTCATTAATGGTCATTGTGAGGCTAGACTGTATATCATCACTGACCAGTGCCCTGATACCTGTATACTTACATCGACATATTCATTAATGGTCATTGTGAGGCTAGACTGTATATCATCACTGACCAGTGCCCTGATACCCGTATACTTACATCGACATATTCATTAATGGTCATTGTGAGGCTAGACTGTATATCATCACTGACCAGTGCCCTGATACCCGTATACTTACATCGACATATTCATTAATGGTCATTGTGAGGCTAGACTGTATATCATCACTGACCAGTGCCCTGATACCCGTATACTTACATCGACATATTCATTAATGGTCATTGTGAGGCTAGACTGTATATCATCACTGACCAGTGCCCTGATACCCGTATACTTACATCGACATATTCCAAGGTTCGTACAGTCCTGGAATGTCCTTAAATGTCCTGGAAAAATAAAATTATGCTTTCCAGTACTGGAAAGTCCTGGAAAAATAGTATGTGTCCTTGAAAGTCCTGGAAAATCAATAAAATTACTGTGCTGCGAATCATCCGTCGGCAAATGCTCACTCCCAACGATCGGTCATCGCTGTCGGGGGATTCCCCAGTTCACTGACGCGCCAATTCATTCATAAACATTCGTAGTAAATATAGTAAAACTTCTCGGCCAATCAAATATCGAATTGAGACATCCGTCACTGGGCTCCCATGGTGACGGATATTCACGGAAACCTCCGATCATTAATCTGAGAGAAATGTGGAATGACCTGTCACCTTATGTCACGCCTTTGTCATTTTAATTCTTCGTGGCCGAGTCATCCGGACTACCGGGACTGGCACCTCAAGGAGCCTTTGCACAGAGCGAAATGCAGGCTTTGCCAAAACACGTTCGATGTTGGAAATATGGGGGAAAGTGCCGTGAAAAGTCGCGCGAAAAGTGCAAAGCACGAATCCTGCTATCAGCGTGAGCGACAAAATAGACTCTTTCGCCATTTCATTTTTTTGCAACTGCGCAGCGTGTGCGCAGCTTTTCGTGAACTTCCTGTTTGTACCAAGTCGGAAGTTTTTAACGTTAGAGAGATAGGCCGAGTGTTGGAAAACAGTTGATATTTTGTGCAACTGTACGTAAAATCATTAAAAAATCTCATGGACTACCGCCAGATAGGCGAAAGAACGGCTCCGGATATTTATTCACCCTGAACACAATTTAGTTCCACAGAAAAAGTACTTTTCCCGAGATATGACCCACTTTCAACCTGGCCAGGATGCGGCCGTTGGTACAAGTGACCTTTCGTGACCTCGCCTTGTGCGCATGCCCAGTTACCCTAGATTTGTAATGGCAATCTCGGCAATATGCGGAGTAATCGAACTATCACATCTTTCTTTGGCTCTTCCACGGCCGATTCAGGCATAATATCGTTTTAAGATTGAATTTGTACGATTATTTACCCATCCGTTGTCCTTTAGATTAGAATCTCTATCTCTGAATGAATTGTTCGTTTTAGTGACAAATATTTCAAGCCGAAAACGGAGCCATATTCCGCGTGTATTTCATACTTCCTGGTGACAACAGGGGAGATAATCAGGTGTTTTTTTTTATTAAGTAATCATGCATGCAACTTTGTCCTGGAAAACAGCAATTTTGTCCTGGAAATGTCCTGGAATTTTGATCTTTCCCAGCTGTGCGAACCCTGTATTCATTAATGGTCATTGTGAGGCTAGACTGTATATCATCACTGACCAGTGCCCTGATACCCGTATACTTACATCGACATATTCATTAATGGTCATTGTGAGGCTAGACTGTATATCATCACTGACCAGTGCCCTGATACCCGTATACTTACATCGACATATTCATTAATGGTCATTGTGAGGCTAGACTGTATATCATCACTGACCAGTGCCCTGATACCCGTATACTTACATCCACATATTCATTAATGGTCATTGAACTGAGAATGTTTGATGACAAGATTGACAATGACCAGTTAGATTACAAACAGATCTAGATATGGCTCCATGACAAGACTGACAATGACCAGTTAGATCACAAACAGATCTAGATATGGCTCCATGACAAGACTGACAATGACCAGTTAGATCACAAACAGATCTAGATATGGCTCCATGACAAGACTGACAATGGCCAGTTAGATCACAAACAGATCTAGATATGGCTCCATGACAAGACTGACAATGACCAGTTAGATTACAAACAGATCTAGATATGGCTCCATGACAAGACTGACAATGACCAGTTAGATCACAAACAGATCTAGATATGGCTCCATGACAAGACTGACAATGACCAGTTAGATTACAAACAGATCTAGATATGGCTCCATGACAAGACTGACAATGACCAGTTAGATTACAAACAGATCTAGATATGGCTCATTTAACCATTCTCATATCTTAGGTTTATTCGGTGAGATCATGAAATTAGAGGCAGGCGTAATTATACTCTTGGAACTCCCCCCACTGCTCAACAGTAAGTTGAGAGTCCCGATAGTTCTGTCACCTGCTGGACTGCATGAGATGTTTTTCCCCAAGTGTCTTGTCTATTTCCGACAAAATTTACACTTGTTGGGCAAAACAGATTATTATGTTGAATGCAATGATCAATCCATGACATGCACACAATTCAAGTTGATCCTTTAAAATGGAGCTCTGCCGATATCACCGGCAGGTGTATTGAGACAGCAGTTCACAATCGTTCATTCATAGAGACTGTTTCCTATCTCTTGAACCTAGGAAATATTTTAATCAATGATAACTGGACTATTTTGACCTGAATGATCATAAATGCAAGCATAATGGTCCTTCCTTGAAATAATAGGATCATTAGATTCATATCTGTCATATTTGCACCAGTATATCAATAGTTAAAACACCCACCCTGTGTTAAAGATATGGAAAATAGAGTGGGTGCTTGAACCACTGTCTCGATGCACCTGCCATGCCTGCAGGTGCTATCGGCGCAGCTCTAACGTTAATTGATTGAGGGCTGTAAAAAGAAGTCCGCTCAGAACTTGCTGGTAACAGTCCCCTAATGCACGTTTATGCCAAAAATCATGGTTCTAATGTCAACGGTTCTCCTTATTTTGCCTGAGAAGGGATTCGGATGGACTGACTTGCTCATTACAGACAATTTACAAATGAGAGCCTACTTCGTAGGAAAATGGTATATGAGTGGTTGGAGCCATAAAAGTGGTCTTCCCCTACCTCATGTACCTTTTTTGAAAGTGCCCTAAATTGAATTTTGTGCAAGTTGGGGATTATGATGTAGCTAATGACAGCTAATTTTATGCCAGGAGATCACTAAACAGTCTCGGTATATGAAATGTACCTGATCTAGTGATGGTATTCAAAATGCTTCAAAAGAATTCCCCATCATTAAACAACTCAATTACACTTTCAAAGCTCTCAGTAAATTCCCAGTTGATGATGATATAAACAGTGGACATTGTCTGTACATGTACCAGTAATGTTGAATGACCATATTCATTGTAATATGTCCCAAATGTCTTTTTGTAGCGGTGGATATTTGGTCAGCTGGTGTTATCTTCCTTTCTCTGCTGAGTGGGCGGTACCCTTTCTTCCGAGCCAATGATGACCTCACAGCCTTGGCTCAGATAATCAGTATTATGGGAAGTGAAGCAGTGAAAAGAGCAGCAAAAACATATGGTAAGTCAAGGAACAGTGATGACAGTTTGTGTATACTCTGATGTGTGTCAATTGTTTGATGTTGCATATTCCCTTTAATTCATGGAGACAATGGAAGTGTTTCTGAGTGTATCAACCTTCACAAGTTTTGATTTTGACAACTATTTTGTTGTTGTTGTTCTTAGGCAAGATGTTGACATGCAGTCCAGCAATTCCAAGTTTGGATATGAAAACAATGTGTGAAAAACTGAGGCGAGTGTCAAAGGACTCAAAGACATGGTCAGCCAAGCGTCGGAGTGATACCTCTGATAAGGAGAACCAACCAACTTATTGGGAAAATGTACCAGACTCTGCATATGATCTCCTGCACAGGTTACTTGACCTGAACCCTGATACTAGGATCACGGCCTCAGAAGCTCTCCTGCAGCCATTCTTCACAGAGGGATCCAATTCTTGACCTGAGTGTGTCTATAGTTGAGCACAGAGCAGTCCAAAGCAAATATCTTCACAAAGGGGTCCAAATCTTAACCAGATTGGACCTATTGTTAATTTGGCAAAGATATATCTTCACGGGGGATTACAAATGTTGACCAGAGAGGGTCTATTTTTAATTCAGCAAATATGTATCTTCACCGAGGAGTCCAAATGTTGACCAGAGTGGACCTATTGTTAATTCAGCAATTTATCTTAATATATATACATGTATATTGAACCCAACATGAAATTTACATTTTTGATTGAGCATTAAGTTGTTACTTTAATAGCATGCGGAGTGTTGCTCATCGTTGAAAACAATTTTTATGGAAGACGCTTCAGATATGTGTACCTGTAGTATCTGAATATTCTCAGAGCATCAATCAACACATTCTATGGACTATTGTTTCAATTATAACCAATCTACAGATTCTATCGACTGTTGTCTCACTTCTAACCATCAGTAAACACATTCTATGGACTTTTCTCAAATCCTACTGTTGATTTTGTCTGTGTTCTTCATTTGTATTAAATATTGCTTCAGTAAACTGATTGATTGTATTGAAGAAAACTTTAGACAAAATCATGGTTAGAAATGTTTCCTCTGATGACCTGTTTTAACAGGACCTCATAACCAATGAAAAATATCAAGAACAGATAAGTTAAGTGAATGACATTATATAGCCCATGTAATAAATTGTATACCATATGTGCATGTAGTCTTTAATGAAGATTTAGACATTGTGTCAAAGAGTTGGCAAAGAAAACATTATGACTGCATAAAAATGACTGAACAACATCGAGGCTTTGTATTGTCAGTATTATATATACTGTATTAATATAATTATCAAGTATATAATCATCCATGAAAATCTTAAAGAACAACTCCGCTCCAAATGGTATGTTTCCTATATATAGACTATAGTATCCATTGATAAACATTGATTGGATAATTTCTCTCATAAGAACAATACAGTCATGAATAAAATTGTGCAGATCAATATATTTTGTTGACTTTCTTCTAATCAAGTTATTCCATAAATATTTATTTAGAAATGGAGGTCAGTGGAACCAAATTGCAACAACAGTGAATGTATCAATTAAAAGTAATCGTTCGCTCAGTCACATTTATTCTTGTAAAGTGGAAAACATTGTATATATGGATCACACTTGTCAGTACACAGGCAAACTTTCACCGTTCAGTACCGTTCAGTTCTGTACCAATTGGTACCGTTCAGTTTCCTGTTGGTAACCTCCAGGTAACTTGTTGGTACTGCATGGAAAGTTCAGGATTGGTACCATGAAGTCCTGACTGAACAGTACCGTGCAGTTACCAATCAGTCACCACTTGGTAGTATATGATCAACTTGACAACTGAACAGTACCACGAGGGGACCTTTCCTACCAGTACCAAGAGGTACTGGCAGGTAAGCAGAAATTGGTTGGTAGCCGTTCAGTAACTGAGCTGGTACTGAACTGTTACTGCATTGTTACCAACAGGTACCAAGTGTGGAAATTGGGATGGTAACATAGCGGTAACTCATTGGTAACTGATTGATAACTGCATGGTAGCCAATCAATAAAAAATTCATTGGATCCAATGGGTGACCAATCAGTACCCAGTTGGTTACCGGTTGGTACTGATCAGTTGAAGACTGAATGGTGCCACAAGGGGACCTTTCCTACCAGTACCAATCAGTTCCCCACCAACCAGTTACTGAGTGGTACTGGTTGGCGACGGTTTGCCTGTGTAGTCGGGGATTAGTTCCAAGCCCAATAAGTCTTAATTAGGAAAATCCTTTACTAGGACAATACCTGATCGAAGACAAGTCTTGACTAGAATAAGTCTCAATTGGAACCAGTCCTGACCAGAACTAGTTCAAACTAGGACAATTCCCAACCTGACTACTATAGTAGTCGGAAATTGTCCTAGTTGACTTTGTCCTGATGGAAACTATTAATAAAAAGAATTTCCTCATCAATAATCGAAAGACCTATTTTGTATGACAGTTAGCACCAGTTCCAAATGTGTATGAAATAAGAATAATAAAATCACAAGATGGTTTCCTGCAAGAGAGAAGCAGTCAGAAGTTTTCAATGTCAACAAGACATGATGATGTTCTGTACATAAAATTCTAATCACTGATCTTGACTCTTTATCTAAATGAATGCCAAGTTGTTTCCAGAGTACAATGTATCTCAGTCACACTTTGATTCGAACACCATGGAATTCAAATACATGGTATTCAAATGGTGTCTACCACTACAAGATTGGCTGAACAACTCCTGTCTAGAAAAGATCCTGACTGGAAAATTCCCGACCAGAACAACCTAACTAGAAAATGTCTACTGGAACAAGTTCTGAGTAGTACCAAGTCCCAACCAGGACAATTGGTGACAGACTAGTAGTATATAAAACCCTTATTCTGGCTCTTTTTTTGAGGCTCAAAAAGCGTGGCTGATCGCGGAGTGACGTCACTTCCGGTGACGTCACTATGACGTCACATCCAGTCAAAGGTCACATCCAGGTCAAAGGTCACTTCCGGTGACGTGAACAAGAGTGATCTCCCCCTACATAGAAGACCCCAGTGACTTCCAATGTTATCTATCCGGACTGGACAACCCTCAACCTAATGGGAAACCTGCACATGTTCATTTGCGGTATGGGTTGTGGGATCTTGTTTTTTTCATCTCACCACGTAGAACACATTGATAGGGGTCGCGAAGCGATTGTTTGGAATTTTTCTGGAAAAAGTCACTGTGCACATGCGCATTGGGCAAGTAGCGCTGGGGAGGACATTTTGGGGTCGAGATGGGCCCCTAGTGGTTCGATTGGATCATGTGAGGTATCAGTGTGAAGCACTTGTGGAGGGGCATCCTACGTGGAACTCCTGTCATTCTGCGCATGCACAGTAGACAAGGGGGCATGGGAATGGACGTTTTGGGGCAGAGGTGGACCCCTAGTGGTCCGATTGGGTCGTATGAAGCGCTCTTTGGGGAGCCTCCATCTGGATGAGTGGTGGGTGGAACTAACATCATTCTGCACATGCGGAGACAGGGAATTGTGGGAAAAGGGCGTCTATCTGCGCATGCGCAGTAGAAAAAGTGTATTTGAATGCATGTTTTGAGGTCATGATGGACCCACAGTGATCCGATTGTCTAGTATGAGGCCTTATTTTAAAGTTCTCTTGGGGTAGCGTCACATTGGACTGGTGTCTAGTCCGGTTTTATCATTCTGCGCATGCGCAGTCGGACTGTAGTAAAGAAAGCAGGCATTTTAAGGTTCATTTGGGGTAGAGATCGTGTGGGGTGTCATCTTGAAGCTCTCGAGGTGTAGACCATGACTTGAGGGATGTCCATGTCATCTGTGATGTCATCAGTACGAGTATTAGCGAAAGGAGGCCTTTTGGGGGTGTGAAGGAAGGTGTTTAGGGTAGAAATGGACCATCCGAGGTCCGAATGTGTCGTGTGGGGTGTCAAAGTGAAGCTCTCGGTGTGTAGACCACGACTTGAGGCATGTCCATGTCATCTGTGACGTCAATGGTGACATCATCAGTAGGAGTAGTAGCGAAAGCGGGTGTTTAGGGGGTGTGAAGCAAGGTACATGTATTTGGGTTAGAGAGGGATCATCCCTGGTTCAGATGGACCGTGTGAGGTGTCATCTTGAAGCTTTCATGTTATAGACTACGACTTGGGGGATGTCCATGTCATCTGTGACGTCATTGGTGACGTCATCAGTAGGAGTAGTAGCGAAAGTGGGCAATTTGGGGGTGTGAAGGAAGGTGTTTGGTGTAGAGATGGACCATCCCTGGTCAGAATGCGTCGTGTGAAGTATCATCTTGTAGCAACGTCCGCCAAGACTAGTCTGTAAGGCCCGATGTCGACCCAGCATCAACTTCCCACAAATGCCAACATATATCAAAGACCAAAAGGTCTGTACAGGGCCTGGGGGCGGGCCTCGGGGACGAAATGTCCACCAGCAGAATCTCGCCACATACAGGCAAAAATTGCAACGTATATAAGGCAAGTGGGAAGAGGTGCCGACATACTGACAGAGCCACATGACTTCACAAGCCTATGTTTATGTATACTATGATTGTCTTTTTGAATTTGGTACTTTGGATTATGGACGCGGATATTCTCTAATGGACGACGGCTGAATTATGAATGACGGACCAGACGCTTGTAATTCACAGTATAGTCTTCTGGTTAACCTATTCTAAAGCACATACATGTACCAAGAATCTAACGATTCGTGTCATTTTTGTATCTCGCGTACGCTTTCCCAATCCGGCTATGTTTGGAATCGAATCAGGAGCGATTTTTTTTACTGTTGCTGGACATAAATTGGAGCGATATTTAAGAGTGAGGAGGAGAGGAGTACAAGTGAGGAGGAGGAGGAGGAGTGAGGAGGAGTAGGAGTGAGGAGGAGGAGGTGGAGTGAGGAGGAGGAAGAGTGAGGAGGAGGAATGAGGAGAAGTGAGGAGGAGTGAGGAGGAGGGAGGAGAAGGGAGGAGTGAGGAGGAGGAGGAGTGAGGAGGAGGAGTAAGAGTGAGGAGGAGAGGAGGAGTGAGGAGGGGGAGGAGGAGGAGGAGTGAGGAGGAGGAGGAGGAATGAAATGGACCCCATAACGTCTATTTGCCTAGTCTTTGTCTACTGATTCCCTCACGACTGCTTTACAATGATACTTCACTCGATACAATCGGCCCACTAGGGGCTCGCCTCGACCTCAAAACGGCTATTTCCATAATACGGCCTCTCTGCGCATGCGCAGAATATTGAAAATAAACAACACACTAGTCCAGTCGAATGCTCCTCCACGAGAGCTTCAAAATAAGACCTCATACGACACCATCGGACCACTAGTGATCCACCTCAAAATGTCCACCCAGTATGCACCTATTCTGTTAGACGGTATTTGTCCCTGACCTACCGCGTGCTAAGCAGAAGGACGACGCCCAAGCCGCGCTTCTCGCCGTTAAATCGTATTTCCTCGACGTTTGCGGCTGGTAATCATTTGGAATCGATAATATATTATTAATAAAGTAACATTTAGCAGCTGAAAGGATCAATTGTGTGGTAAAGACTCCAGGAAAGGGTAATAAACTGCTCTAAATAACCCACAACAGTGATCTACAGGGCGCTAACCCAGCCGTTAAAATCCTGGGGTTAACACAGCGGCAACACCGTCATTGTCGGCATATAGCACGGATAATCTGTTTTAATTTCCCCCCATAAAGCTGTTAATTATCCATATTCAGTGATTGACTTATTAAATGATTAACATCAGCATGGAGGAGTATGTATCCGTGGCTTATAACCGTATGGTAAATTTTCTGAAAAACAGTCAATCAATCAATTTTATTTGATCTTTGGTCTGACGTGTGTTTCTTTGTCATGTTGACACTGTGATGAGTAATTCTCAGTTACAGTGATTATTTCATTGACTTGTATAGTACAATCCATTAATCAATCAGTCTTTATATAACCCGTCATCAGTATCCGAGTCATTCAAACTTCAAACTTAAGAGAAACAGGTAATGCTAATATAGTCAAAATGCCAAAGACTGTTTATACAGAAAATTTACCATACGGTTATAAGCCACGGATACATACTCCTCCATGCTGATGTTAATCATTTAATAAGTCAATCACTGAATATGGATAATTAACAGCTTTATGGGGGGAAATTAAAACAGATTATCCGTGCTATATGCCGACAATGACGGTGTTGCCGCTGTGTTAACCCCAGGATTTTAACGGCTGGGTTAGCGCCCTGTAGATCACTGTTGTGGGTTATTTAGAGCTGTTTATTACCCTTTCCTGGAGTCTTTACCACACAATTGATTCTTTCAGCTGCTAAATGTTACTTTATTAATAATATATTATCGATTCCAAATGATTACCAGCCGCAAACGTCGAGGAAATACGATTTAACGGCGAGAAGCGCGGTCTGCCTGGGCTAAGTGAATACGTCGCTATGCCTTGCTTTAGCCCACGCGGTAGTTGTCAGGGAGCGCCGCAAAGGCTGCTGGGATACCCCCGTCTAACAGAATGCACTGATCCAGTATGGATCTATATACAGACCTACCCGCGGTATTTAAAAAAAAACTTCAAAGCTTTTCCCATCGTATTTTTCATGGTGAGACGAAGAACCCCACAGCCCATAGTAAAATCCACAAAAAATGACCACCACCCTAATACAGGCAAAATAGATGGAAATGTGCGAATCAGGGCACATCACCTTCGCCTACAAGAGGGTTGGCCTAGTCCGAGTTGTCTCCCTTGCGTCAGAGTGTGTAGATGGGGCTACGATTTGAATTGAGCCAGGATCCGGGGAAATTGACCGTGGTACGCCATTTTTCATACACAAACAGACCTGCATGGATGATTTTCACCCTTATAATATAATATTATATATATAATATTGTATATATGTTTTAAACGCAGGGCCGCAATGTAAACTAGTTCTTCAACTAATTGTGTAACCCTGGATAAATAAAGGTTATATCTATCTATCTATCTACCTTTTGTAAGTGATTGTACCATACAAAATTATATCAAACTAACGGGCGGGTGTATGCAGACCTATCAAGTCTCACGCATTCGGCGTGAGACTCACGCATTGGGTTTCAATCTCACGCTCTCACGCAGCCACCTATGAATCTCACGCATTCGCCACTTCAATAAAAAAATCTGTAAAACACGAGTCTTTTGTTCAAAATTGTCAGTGTCCGACGCACACGGCGCACAGGAATGTGACATTGTCCAATGGGAATCACCGTCGTCGTCATTCTTGCGTTCAAGATAATGGCCCAGTACTATATTGTGTGACACTTGTAGATCAATTTGATGCTTCTTTTGGGGTTCTAATACTTTACTGTTATGCCTGATTGACAGCCTGATGGACTAAATATGATACGTTCCCGCTCTAAACCTGTTTCATCGGCTTCCTGTCATATCGGGCACCCGCAGACCCTATAATACGCACAACGCAGTATCGGGAACCAGGCTGTCAAAATGTTTGACACGCGGTCAGGACTTGCATGACGCTTCCAATATTTTAATGATGGAGATGAAATAATACCAGGTGGGTGGTTAATTTTTTTGATCACATATACATCATGTAACATCATGTATAAGGCCTATGCAATATAATTGGTGACAAATATCATATAGGCCTTCCAAATATAAAGCAATATTCTTACTTCCATCAGCAAAACAATCAGAAAAACAAACAAAACAATAAAAAAAAAATGAGTAAAAAACTAACTGGTGATTTATGATTTTATTCCTCTAAAATTGCCCAAAACGCGTTTCCAGCCATCTAGAACCCCAGAGCTTCCGGGGCCTAGGCGGCCCCTGGACCCTCGCCTTAAGTGTTGGGATAGTCGCTAAATCTCACTCTTTGGGAAGTTTTAAAGTTGAGAGGTCTGTGTATGTATCTAATTCAGTCATACCACGGAAGACCACATGTTGGTCCCCGATGACGTCATGCTCTGTCAGTCCGCATACGTTTGACGAACGTTGTGTGGCCGCCAATTTTTCTTTGTTTGTTTGTGCAAACTGGACAATAAACGCTCGACACTGGAGTCGCACGAATGCTAGAAGGGTCGTCATAATAACATGGTACAACACCTATAGATTATGTTTATTGGTGCCCATGGGTTGAGATATTTTTTTTTATGTAAAATGCCTACTCTGTGGAGAGGGTTCCCCATGTGTTCGATGAAACTGGGGCGGGGAGGGAAAGATTTTATTTTTATGGTCAGGTGTACATATTCTTGTTTGGCAGATCGTATTTCATCAAAAAACATGGGGAACATTCTCCACAGAGTGGGCATTTTACATAAAAAAAAATATCTCAACCCATGGTTGCCAATAAACATAATCTATAGGTGTTGTACCATGTTATTATGACGACCCTTCTAGCATTCGTGCGACCCCAGTGTCGAGCGTTTATTGTCCAGTTTGCACAAACAAACAAAGAAAAATTGGCGGTCACACAACGTAAGTCAAACGTATGCTGACCGACAGAGCATGATGTCATCGGGGACCAACATGTGGTCTTCCGTGGTATGAATGAATTAGATACATACACCCGCCCGTTAGTTTGATATAATTTTGTATGGTACAATCACTGATTCGCACATTTCCATCTATTTTGCCTGTATTAGGGTGGTGGTCATTTTTTGTGGATTTTACTATGGGCTGTGGGGTTCTTCGTCTCACCATGAAAAATACGATGGGAAAAGCCATGAAGTTTTTTTTAAGTACCGGGTAGATCTGTATATACATCCATACTGGTTCAGTGCATAGGTGCATACTGGGTGGACATTTTGAGGTCTAGGTGGATCACTAGTGGTCCGATGATGTCGTATGAGGTCTTATTTTGAAACTCTCGTGGAGGAGCATCCGACTGGACTAGTGTGTTGTTTATTTTCAATATTCTGCGCATGCGCAGACAGGCCGTATTATGGAAATAGCCGTTTTGAGGTCGAGGCGGGCCCCTAGTGGGCTGATTGTATCGAGTGAGGTATCAATGTCAAGCAGTCGTGAGGAAGCATGCGCCTGGACTAGTGTGTTGTTTGTTTTCAACATTCTGCGCATGCGCAGTAGACAAAGACTAGGCAAATAGACGCTGCCTCTGAACACAGCGTCTCCCAAAACGCGCAAAGCGCAAGTGGGCTTTGTGGTGATACTGCTAACCCTGCTGAGTGTGTTGTACGGAGGTGTGTTTTACGACGTAGCCTATGTCAGCACGTGACTTAACCAACTGAGAACACCAGCCACCAGTGAAACCGGTCTACAGATAGCACCAGTCAACCCCGTATCGAGCCCAGTCACCACCACACCCCGTGTACAAGCCACGTCGAGCTCCACACCAAGCTCCACACCTACACCAAGTACACCCACTACGTCCGAAAACCCACCGGATTTCATCCCTCACAGTGAACATACAACGACGACCGACGTTGTACCCACCACCACCATTCCAGTTCACTCGTACCAAATTTACAAGAGCGGGTTACCACGACAACTGATACACCTCGAACCATGGACCCTCGGTGGCAGCATCCCTTCACTTGCGTCATCGACGGGTTCCGGCAAAACGCACTTCGTCAGGAAGCTCCTTCAACACGCCGACAGCATGATCACCCCACCCATTGCCCAAGTCGTGTGGTGTTACGAAGAATGGCAGGCAGCGTATGCAGCAATGCCCCACATCACGTTCGTGGAAGGCCTACCTAACCTGGCCGATTTGGAACCGGACACCTTGGTGGTTCTGGATGATCTCATGGCGGAGACGGATGCGCGGGTCACTCAACTCTTTACCAAAGGCAGCCATCATCGACGGCTCAGCATCATCTACATTGTGCAAAATCTGTTCAGTAAAAACAAAGAACATCGGAACATCAGCTTAAATGCCCACTACCTGGTGGTCTTCAAATTACAAGCGTCTAGTCCGTCATTCATAATCCAGCCGTCGTCCATTAGAGAATATCCGCGTCCATAATCCAAAGACCTATTCCATATTCCATATAACAGTATTAGCAACAAATTCAAAAAGACAATCATAGTATACAAAAACTTAGTCTTGTTTCCGGTAAGAGAGAAGCGGTCAACAGTTTTCTAAAATATCAAACCGTATCGCTGATCAGTATTCTTAATCCATAATATTCAAGTAGAGTCGTCATCTAAAAAAAAGCGATCTCAGTCACGCTGATTGTGACTGTTCATATGAGTACCATGAGGATCTTGAAGTACATGGGTTCATACGGCCCCTAGCCCCGGGTTAAGCGGAATTAGACACAAGTTACGAAACGTAGCGCCATAGATCTTGCACGCTACGTTCGTATTTGCTATCAGCATGCGATATGTATCGCCAAATTTGAGAAACTTTGAGTGGAGGCGCTTGGTGGAATAGCCCTGTTTTATAAGTTTCTGCAACAATGTTTTGTGACGTTGATTAAATCATCACATTTAACACAGGATCTAGCAAATGCTACTAAGCGAGATATGTATACGCCATATGCAGGTCCCACTGGAATATTACTATCCAGAAAGGATAGTTTACGACAATGAAATTGTAATCATCTTTGTCATAAAGTCGCAGAGAGAGAATGCCCGCTTCATTTTTATAGAGATATAGATCTAAATATGATGTGCCTGTAGGGCTATCTGTAGTTTCCTTCAAATCCAGTGAAGGTAGATATATATCCTTCACTGCGTCATTTATATAGCGATTATCCACAGCGAGAAGATCGTCTGTATAGCGTTTGGTGAATGAGAAGGAACGGGCTTTGAATGGATCGGTTTTTGAAAGCGCCTGCATATAGTCATATTCATAAGAGAACAGATACAGGTCGGCCAACAGGGTGCACAATTAGTACCCATTGGAATACCTATATGCTGCTGATATATTGTGTTGCCAAATTTCACATAGATATTTTTAATGAGAAATTCAAGCAACTCTATAAACAAAGA
>JAVTVY010045900.1:0-21723 GCA_036873755.1 Hanleya hanleyi
AAGTGGATGAGGTCGCCGTCCAGTTCACCAGACAGCACCCGTTTGAATTTGGTCCAGCCCTCCCGGGACAGACGAATGTGAGCCGGGCACGGTTGTGTAGGGTCCGCATCACAGACGTCTCCCACCTCCTCCATGATATCGACCTTATCCGCATACACGTGCAAGAAAACCTCGGGGGTCAAGCTGAAATACGCCAGTACTATATGCTCCGTCATGGTCAGTACGTGAATGGTACCAGATTTCACTGTCTCCCGTATTTATAGGGAGAACCCCGTGAGATCAAAGGATCAGGTGGTCATGTCATTGGGCCGACTGAGTCTAGCCGGGTAATCAATGGCATCGTCGTCGGGTTCATGTAGTTGTTCATGGGGTTCAGCCAGCGCGTCCTCAATAGCACGAGCCCACGCCAACTGGTCTGATGATCGCTCGTCCGGTGTAAATAGCTGGTCCACAATAGGCACCACTTTCTCCAAGGCTGACCACAGATCGGGGTCTAGGGTGAAGCCTCGCGTAGGGTCTTGGTAGCGGCCCAGGCGTAGGAAGAGGGAGGTACGGTATACGTAGATGGCATTGTCTATGTGGATGAGGTTTCCGTCGAGCTCGCCGCTCAACACCCGTTTAAATTTGGTTCAGCCGTCACGAGGTAGTGTCACCGTATTCGATACGGTCTCAGCGGGCGCCCAGCAAATAGCTCCACGGTCTTCCACCAGGGTGACTTTATCTTCATAGACGTGTAACCCCACCTGGGGTGTAAGGAGCAGGATGGCTCGTAGGACGGATGACATGCTTGCTGTAAATGTCGAACGGTGAATGACACACACTCTGTCTGACCCTGGTATTTATAGTGTCAATACCACAGCGCCAGGGTCAATAGGGCACAGACTAGTATGAGGCCAACCAGCCGGTGCTGGTTGCGGCGTGAGCGCTCGTGGTCCATAGCTCGAGCATCAAGGATGGCTGTCATAGTCCAGTAGTGGTGAGTGATGGCACGCCTCTCCATCGAGTGCACTCTGTGGAGGACCGCTTCTGTGAACTCGTTCAGGATCTGGCGTCGTCCCTCGTTGTCGTCGCCATCTGCAAACATGGACCGGACCACTGCTCAGTAACCCGTGAATGAATTCACCGCGGTGGCATGCTGTAAAATGCGAGTCGCATGGGGCTGGATCTCCGCCATGGCTCTGCAACCGTAGAAATGAAGGTGTGGGATCCAGAGGGACGTGTTTTATAGACCAGGTCACACATGCGCGCCTAGACGTCGGGTGTAGTCCGTGATACGTACTATTCTGATGGGTTAGTCCAAAAGAATGATATTCCTACCGCACACCCAACCCATCAGATGCCCCTTCACCTAGGCTTCACTTGGATACCTCACTCGACCCCATTGCACCATTAGGGACTCCCCTACATCCCAAAACGTCTATGCGCATGCGCAGAATGACGCTAGTTCAACCCCACTAGTCCAGTCAGATGCCCCTTCACGAAGGCTTCACTTTGATACCTCACTCGACCCCACTGGACCATTATTGGCTTCGCTAGCTCCAACACGGCTATTTCCATACCCTTGGGCCACCGCGCATGCGCAGAATGACGCTAGTTCAACCCCACTAGTCCAGTCAGATGCTCCTTCACGAATGTTTCACATGGATACCTCATATGACCCCACTGGACTATTAGTGGCTCCCCTAGCTCCCAACACGGCTATTTCCATACCCTTGGGCCACCGCGCATGCACAGAATGACGCTATGTCAACGCACTAGTCCAGTCAGATGCCCCTTCACCTAAGCTTCACTTTGATACCTCATATGACCCCACTGGACCATTATTGGCTTCGCTAGCTCCCACCACGGCTATTTCCAGACCCTTGGGCCACCGCGCATGCGCAGAATGACGCTAGTTCAAACCCACTAGTCCAGTCAGATGCCCCCTCACCTAGGCTTCACTTTGATACCTCACTCGACCCCACTGGACCAGTAGTAACTCCCCTAGCTCCAACACGGCTATTTCCATACCCTTGGGCCACGGCGCATGTGCAGAATGACGCTAGTTCAACCCCACACCCACCCCATCAGATGCCCCTTCACCTAAGCTTCACATGGATACCTCACTCGACCCCATTGGACCAGTAGTAACTCCCCTAGCTCCAATACGGCTATTTTCATACCCTTAGGCTACACGAGTTGTCTCCCTTGCGTCAATGTGTGCAGATGGCGCTACGGTCGACGCCGTGATATGGAAAGGGCATCCCCACACCATCCTGGAGCCGCCATTTTGTTTGTTGTTTTCTTGCGGAGATATACGGGACAATAAACACTCGACCCTAGGGTGGTACAGATGCTAGACTGATCCTATTAACATGGTACAACACCTATAGATTATGTTTATTACTAGGACGTCAGCGAAATACTAGTACCCATCCTCCGCATGGCATTTATTCTGTGAAAACACCCAGGACATGACTGAAAAGAGCCTCACTCGCCCCAATCGGACCATGCAGCGTATTTGTAGTCTAGGGACTACTTTTCCTCCGCGGAAGCTTTCTTCCGCGACCGCATCACCGCCAGACCGCATCACCGCGGAGGAATACAAAGGTTGCCAGACCTATAGTGGTCAACACTTGGCACCCAGCCAATGCTGATGCAATCCAGAACATGTCAGTACATGCCTTGATCACGTGATCGCCAGATGACCTTGAGACCCCTTAAATTTTACCTGGGGGAACAAATATCAGCCGCCATCTTAAACCCACCACCCACCCATCCACCACCACCCACAGCCGCCATCTTAAACCCACCACCCACCCATCCACCACCACAGCCGCCATCTTAAACCCACCACCCACCCATCCACCACCACCACAGCCGCCATCTTAAACCCACCACCCACCCATCCACCACCACAGCCGCCATCTTAAACCCACCACCCACCCATCCACCACCACAGCCGCCATCTTAAACCCACCACCCACCCATCCACCACCACACATGACCCCATGTGACACAATACTCGCTTCTGATTGGCTGTCGCGTGACGTCACAGAGGTCATATGCAAATTTCTGAGGTCAAGGGACCTCCAAATACGCTTTGTATACTACTACCGTTCAATTATGTACAACTCGTGCAGTATCGTTCAGTTTCATGTTGGTGACCTGTAGGTAACATCTTCGTACTGCACGGAATTTTTTAGCTTGCTATTTTGAGGTCCTGACTCAACTGTGTCGTGTAGATGCAAATCAGTTACCATGTGGCAGAAACTGACAGGTTCTTTCCAATTCCCTTCTTGAACTTTACTGGTCAGTTACTGATGCTTAACCGATAAGTTATACCATAAATGAAGTACGGTATGTGGTAACTGACAGATGACCGTTTCGTATTGTTCAGTTACTGGCTGGTGACCAACTTGATAACTGAAGAGTACCGCCAGAGGACATTTACTATAAGTACCCTGTAGTTACCAAGGATCCAATGGGTGAAGGATCAGTACCCGGCTGGTTACTGATCAGGTGAGAACTGAACGGTACTACAACGAGAATTATCAGTAACCCACCAGTTACTGAGTGGTACTGGTTGGAAGTGGTTTACCTGTGTGTGTAGCAATCATTTAAAGACTGGCGATTTTAAGTTTATCAAGCGACATCATGAGATTCTGGGTACCCAGTTTTTAATACTTTTGTATCTCAGTAACACATGTGAAAGTTGAAATCATTTCTCCTTCGCAGGCAGGCTTGTGTATCCATTTCAATTATTTTATATACATCGCTGGAACTATTTGTTGACGGCGTTCTCATAGATTACAAATACATGTATTAGCTTGTGCTTACTTGTTGTCCTTTTGCTCAGCTGAATACACTATTTGTCAAATACTCGTTGTGGCATGAAGTACATAGGCCCCTACATGAGTACTTTGCCAATAAGCAGGATCCGGTCATACTTTCAATATCTGTGTGAAGGGGTAATGCTTGTATGTCCGAATCAAATGTTGCTGTGTCAGTGAGCGATTTGAAATATTTATGTTACGCGAATAGATGTGAGAAGCACTCATTATTCTTCTCTCTTGCAGGCAGACCTATAATGTAGTCCGGAAGGGTCGATGTATCATAACCGTCACAATATTTCCCACTGGGCGTGTTCAGGAAGATTGCATATTGAACATTGGGGATTCTTGGGTATTCCTTCGATAGGTCGAGGCGTCTTTTTGGAAGGAACCAGTTTCATCTTGGCACCCCCTTCCGCACAGGCTGTTGCAATGTCGATTTGTTTGGTATAAAATATCTCCACATATATGAATCTGCTCACCTTGAAATCGGCGCTACTGCCGATCCTGAAGAAAGGGTTGTCTGCAGGTAGAGGCAGAAGGTTTTCCCGACAGAAGCGGTCGGCATGTGATTCGTTTTCAGTGAATACAACCGAGATGTAATGTGCGCTAAAGCGCTTCTTCATGCAATAGAAATCCGAGAAATATTTGTTACACTCTCCGGTTATATTGTTCAATAAAAATTCCAGCGGAATGAGAATTCTTAGAGGACCAAATCCCGACCAGGGTGGAGCTGGCTGACCCTTGTATGTATTTGCCATGAAAAACAGTCCATTAACTGTGCCATTAAGAGGATTGTCTGGATCTCCATTGTTGTCCTTTATGTAAGGATGCATAATTCCCTGGTGATGGTCGAATATGTCAGCGAAATACTCCGTGGTTTTGTTTCGGTACAGATGCAAAGCCTTCTTCAGTTTACGTTTACGAGACTGGAACGTTTGCATATGAGCCAGTGCTTGTTTGTATAGACATACAAGCCTCATCTTAGAACCCATACCTATGAACTGAATCACATCAACTGGGTCACCGACTTCCTGAGCTCCATTCACGAAAGAAATCGTGAGGGTACATCTGTGAGTCTGATTGTTGACGTCTGTTACCATCCGCGGAGACGACAGATTAAACTCCGAACAGACAGCGAACATAGACAGGGAAAGCTGGAACTTGGTCTGTGGCATAGGTTGAGCTCTCAGCAATGTTCGACTCTTGAATCCGCCAGCAGGGAGAAGCTCGTTCACCTCGATCGATATCACAAGTTGCGCATGCTTCTTTTGCTTGGTCTGGTATTGATGAGTTACATTCAATGTCATATCTTCTTCCCGATATTGAATCTTCACAACACTCAGGTGATTGCTCCATCCGAAACGGGTGTTCCCTTGGGTTCCCATCTTGTATAGCTGTGCTCAACCGGTTTCAAAACACTTGAGCAGTGGACCGAAATGTGCCACACTATGCCCTTCGGTTAATCCACTGTGTATTCTCAAACATTTATGCAGCATGGCGATTCTTTAGAAGATATCAGCGAAATATTGTCACTCCCACTAACAGGGAGTATGTCGGTATGGAATTAGCTTACTTTTGAGACCGGCTGTATCAGGGCGTATGTCAGCACAGCTAATTATTCTCTCCTCGCTCCACGTAATACCTTAATCTCAAGCACACTCATATCAATGATATCATGCTTTAGTTTCAGTTTCGATTTCACTGCGTGTGTCGTGTCGTAGATCGATAATCCCACATAAACCTTGTGACCTGTAACACAGATATTGCACGTCGTGTATACATGACGAATACGTCGAGGGTCTATATAGTTGTTAATTTGCCGTATTCCCTGTCTCCGAATACAATCCCATTTCCGTTAAATCATAACAGAGCAAGAAAAGTACACCTATTCACCAATAATCCGTGTGGTAATGTAACTGATATGAATAAGGCACTATATAATATCACGTCCGCGTAAAAAAAAATGATTTTATCTAGACAAAAATTATTTCTGCTTACTGGGCGGGCCGACTCGATAAGTTATGACAGGGCAGAGGCCATCACTTATGTATGAGGGAATCAGATCCAGACTATATCAGGTTAAGTAGGCCGTATATCAATGTACCGTTTACAACGAACATTTTTACAGGACGTCCGTTGTTGGGGAGAATATATATATATATAGCGCTGTACTATAGCAAGATAGTGAGAAATATGACCACCGTCGTATGACATGTAATATACCAGGGAACATTACTTCTGGGCGAAATATTACGCAAAGTGAGTGTATCTCATCACGTGACCTGGGGATTTGTCGAGGCTTAAATCAAGTATATAGTAGGCATTCAATATGGGCGACGTGCTCAGCCCTGAAACGTTCAGATGGAGTGATGATCGGAGGTTGTTAAAAATTGAAAGCAAAGAAGAAAATAAGATATTTATTGTGGCGTATAACTACAAAACGAAATAAGAAAAGCCATTACTAGTTGTGATGACGATAGCCGTGAAAGAGCTTCTAGCTAATGGAACTGTCAGATCTCGTGCTTTGCTGATATCCCCACCCATGAAACAGGCCAAGTTCCAGCTTTCCATGTCTGAGTTCTCGTTTTGTCCCAAATTCAGCCTGGCCTATCAGGGGACTGCACCAGACGACAGAAACCAAGCCTCAAAATGTATACTGACTGCACATTTTACAAAGGAAACGGGAATACATGTACCTGGAATTCCACTTGTGATAGTTGGTGATCCCGTTGATATAGTAGAACTCGTAGGCATGGGCCCAAGGATGAACATAGTGTGCCTGTATAGACGAGCTTTGGAGCATATGGAAACATTTAAGTCAAAACCTAAAATGAATGAGACCTTGTATCTTTACCGCAATAAACTCGAAGTATTTCGATGACATTTTTCTGCACCACCAGGGAATTATGCATCCGCGCATCAAGGACAACAACGGAGACCCTGAAACCCCTATCAACGGGAAACTAGATGGGCTGTTCTTCACGTCTAATGTCCACAACCAGCTCAGAACGTCACCTCTATCATCGACATTTGGTTCACACCCAATACTTATACCTGTAGGTTACATGGTTGAGATGTCAAGAAACTGCAACCAATACTTCGCTGATTTCTATTGCATGGACAAACCCAGAAGTCCACATTACATCACGGCAGCAGTTTCATTTGGACACTCCATTCCGCACAGGCTGTTGCAATGTTAATTTGTTTGGGTGTAAAATATTCCAACCCAGATGATTCTGCTCACCTTGAATCCGGTGCTACTGCTGAGCCTGAAGAAAGTGTTGTCAGCAGGAAGAGGTACAAGGTTTTCAGGACAAAACTGATCGGCATCAGATCCGTTTTCTGTGAACACCACCGAAATATAGTGTGCGCTGTGAGGTTTGTCCATGTTTGTCTGCGAAATATTTGTTACACTCTGTGGACATGTTGTTCAATGAAAATTCCAGCGGTATGAGAGTTCTTATAGCACAAAAGTCCGACCATGGTGGAACTGGCTGTCCCTTATATGGATTAGCCATGAAAAACAGCCTATCAACTTTTCCATTCGTTGGGTTCTCAGGACCTCCATTGTTGTCCTTTTTGTAAGGATACATGATAACCTCATGGTGCCGACGAATGTCTTTGAAATACTTCTTGGTTTTGTTATGGTAAAGATAACAAGCACTATTCATTCTGCGCTTACGAACCGGAAATATTTGCATATGGATCAGGGCTTATCTGTATGCTATTTTCATCTTAGTGCCCATGCCAACCAACTCAGTAAAGTCCACTGGATCGCACACTGTTCCAGATTCATTTATCATTGACACAGATGTCTGGTTGTTGTCGTATGTTACTCTCGGTCCAGAGGATAAGTTAAATTTCGGATAGGTGCAGAACACACACAGGGGAAAACTGAAACGTAAACAGTGGCATGATCGGGGAATTCAACAAATTCAAACATTTTAATCACCCAACAGGGAGAAGTTTCTGCTCAAAGAGCACGATCACGAGAGGTGTAATCCGTGTAATCTTGCACAGTTCAATCTCCGTTTTTGTTTTTGTTTTTAGATTCACAAAATCAAAAATAAAATTTGGCTGTCAAGTTTCAATTTTTGATTTTTGGATTACAAAAACAAAGAACGAAAACTGAAATTTGACAGTCAATTTTCAATTTTCGTTTTGCTTGGCGCAAAAATGAAAATAATATATTGAAAATTGCCTCCACTTGCACGTGTTTTTGTTTTTTTGATTTTAACTTTGACGTATAAATGTTAAGTCCTTTGTGCTGGCATCAATTTAGGCACTCAAAATATAACAAAGATACAAGCTTGAACTCCCACGTGCACAGCAATATTGAAACATATTTCAAAGCAATGCTCATGTCGAAGAGATAAAAGAAAGCAACACATTTTTATATATATTTACTAATCAAATTATTTAACATTTACAGTATAACGGAAAATATATTGAAAATTTGTTTTTGTCGGGTTTTTCATTTTTGTCTTTTTTCTTCTGCACATGTGTAATTTTGATCTCCTGCTCGGAGACTGTTCTCATTTGATGCCCCTTACAGCATTCATAAAAAATACCGTTCGTCTGTCTGACAGCCATATATACATTTGCAATGCACGGTAGCTTGTGCATTGAACGTGATAATTGGGACATTATCGCAGCATTTTTATAAGCAACATTTATTTACCAGTTTATTAAGGAAATGCATTCTCATTAACATCTGGCTATTATCTGGCGCTGATTGTCAGGTACTCACTGCGCCATAAAGCAATAGCATCCCCGCAGGATAATCACCGAGCACCTGTAGTCCCATCAGTTTTTTTAATCAATCTTTCAAGTGCAAGAACTCAAAATTGGTACATGATATAGATCTGAAAACTTCAACTTTACACACATATTCTTGAGGTTATTCCATAACTATATCTTGCACTTTATGAAATATTATTACAAATATGAATTTTAATATTTTTGAATATTTTTCAATCTGGTACGCTACCTCAGCAACAAAAGTTATTATGAATCATAGTGCAAAATGATGAAATGCAACTTTGTTAATAACTTTTGTTGTAATATCACAAAGGTGGGGTTCGCTTTATAGATAGGGAATCGTCCTAAATGTTACACCTTTTGACATACATACAGCTGGTGGGGTTAATTTTTGTATAAAAAGCGCCAAATTGACAATTTCTTACAGGCCCACAGATAAGCACAACCTGACTTACAGTGGTTCAAACCTGCCGTATTGGCTTAATTTTCGGTGCATTTACAGTCGACATTTTCTCTTGTTGCAAAATTATGACCCCTTTAACCCAAATCATATTTAGACTGAATATTTCAGAATTATTTGTTTTTCAAAATAGCTAAAATTGGTTTTGGTTAAAGATGTCCTATTTTTGCAAAAAAAAAGAGAGAAAATCTGCACCGAAAAATGCATAAAAATACAAAAATAAGCCAATGTACCAAATTTGGTGTGCCATAAATCCGTTTTCGTGCATCTGCAGCCTTTCATTATTTCGTGTCTTATAATTCAGCATGTAGACTGTACAAAATGGTCCATTTCATATCCTTTTGATAAAAGTGAAAGTTTGGCCCTACAAACCGAACAGCTTGAGGACGATTCCCTATGTAAATCGAACACCACATTTCCTCCCTTAAATGATCACAAATATGGGAGTAGTAAACCCCTCTGATGCAAGCAAACCAGACATCTGTACTTTCCAAGAGTAGTTTGAGGTTGAATATTCATCACACATGTCAGATAGGCATTTAAACCAAAGTCATTGCATCAAGCCAGTGACTGCAGTCTAATCAACTGGCAGAAACTTTTGTTTTGGGCTTTGAGTATTTGCATAAAAATTGGGATCTGGATTCTACAGGTGACCTGCATTTACAAGCCCAGTGCATTGATTCCTTGAGTGTTTCCCAGTTCCTTGGCTTTGCAGGAACATTTGCATATGAACTTGGTTGTATGCTTTAAGGCCCATTCTCACGGTGCGATTTGTAGTAACAACTTGTAGCATACAACACAGTTGCATCGTGAGAACACTCGTGCGATTTTAGTCGCATGCTACAAGTCGTATGAAATAGAGCAGGTGCTATTTCATGCGATTAGTTGCATGCTACAAATCGGAGGATTCCCCCGCTGAGTTGTTACTACAAATCGCATCGTGAGAATGGGCCTTTATTTAACCTGCAAGACCTTGTAACCCTGTCTTTGACTGAACAGTGGGACTTTTTCCACCACAGGTACCATGGGCACAAAGGCTGGGTCGAATTTCAATTATTGATTTCGGGAAACCATTATGCAGCATGGCAATTCTCTAGATTATACAATATGAAATATTGTTACTCTCACTAACACTGAGTATTACGGTATCAGACCTGCTCACCTTTGAGACAGGCTTATTTGCTCTTCTAGCTCCATGTAATACCTTAACCCTATCTGGCCTGGGCGATTTGGGGTGTATCGCAGTCTGGGGGGCGGTGCCCCCCCTGTATATTTTCTCTACTGCTAAGGCTAGAGCGCTGAAACTTACCACACAGTATCTTCGGTTAAAGCTCTACCGGAAAATGTAAAAAAAATCCAAGATGGGCGCCATGATGACGTCACAGTGACGTCATCTTCTCGGAAGCCATTTTTCGAAATTTGAAATTTTCATTTTTCCGATTTTTCTCTCGAAAAAAATAAAATAAAATATAGAATAATTAGTTTTGCATAAATAAAATACTTTCAAGGCCTTTTAGGCAAGGAAAATGTGAAGAAATGGAGCGAAAAGATTGAAAAACACGACTTTCGCGGATACCACATGGCCGCCATTTTGAATTTACCCATGATCCTCTGCCAGGGGAACACGAAAATAGTCTCAAAATGACCCCAATAAGATGAGCTTAAAAGTCACCAAGTTTCAGCCTCATCGGTTTTGTGGTTTCGGAGCAGCAGAGAAAAGTTCACTAGTTCATTTTCCGCACCCGCCCCCCCCCCCCCCCCCCCCAGGCCAGGTAGGGTTAAACTCGCGCACACCAATTTCACCGATAAGATGCTCCATTTTCTCTGTTTACCAAGTTGTTGTGTACAATGTTTCTGTGTATTTTACTTGCACATGCAGTTTATGCTAAATAGAAAGTGTAGACCAGAAATCATACCCTGTTCTTCTTCATTCAACTCCATCCCAAATTTCCAACTTTTAAAACTTGATGGAGAACCCTGGAAAAGATTGTACGTCCAGTTTAATTTATGTTAAATAGAATCTGTCGATAAGAAATCATACCGTGTTCGTCTTCATTCAACTCCATCCCGAATTTCCAACTTTTAAAACTTGATGGAGAACCCGGGAAACGATTGTACTTCCAGTTCATGTAAAATGAAAAGTGTCGACCAGAAATCATACGGTGTTCGTCTTCATTTAACTCCATCCCGAATTTCTAACTTTTAAAACTTGGTGGAGAACTCGGGAAACGATTGTACGTCCAGTTTATGTTAAACAGAAAGTGTCGACCAGAAATCATAGCGTGTTCGTCTTCATTCAACTCCATCCCGAATTTGCAAATGTTATCACTTTGTGAAGAACCCGGGCAAAGAGTGTACGTCCAGTTTATGTTAAATAGAAAGTGTCTACCGTAAATCATACAATGTTCATGCTCATTCAGCGTCATTCCGCTTTCCAACTTTTCAACTCAACAGAACTCCAGGAAATTAATACATGTATTCACTTGGTATCTGTCCTTAAAAGACTGATAACTATGAAATACAAGATCATACGGTACTAAAGCAAGTCATTGATGAAAACAATGCCACTGTCAACCCATTCCTGATAATAACATCGTTGCTCACTCGTATCTTTGGGTCGTTCCGTGAAGTTTGTTTTAATATTCATTTGTTTCAATGTCTCTTTGTTCCAATATTCCTTTGTTTTAATATCCATTGGAGAAGTTAGGGGGGATTTATTATTTCAAATATTGCGAAAAGGTAATAAAACCCCATTTTAGTATCTTTTGCTTCGACTCCATATTGAAATGATTTTTTCTACCCGTGTCTGGGCAATGGAAGTAAATACCTTATTTGAATAACCGTTGCGTTTACTGCTCTATATGAAGATTTTCCCATTACCCTTGTGAGAAATGTAACAACGCGACGTTTTAGTAACTATTTCTTCACTGGAGATTGGGGAATTTTAACGACCACCATTAGTAACTTTTGCTTCGATCCCATATTGGTATGACTTCAGATGTGTAAGATGTTTGAGCTAATCTGCTCTCGAGATAGCGTATCTGAATCGGCTCAAGCGGGTGCCAGGGCCGTGTGGATACTTCATGGTCTCGACATGAACATCTGCAATAAAAGCGCGGCTGATATTCTAAAGCTACGTCCAAAAATCCACCGTGTTTTCGGTTCTGAATGTGAGGCTTTTCCCCACCTTTTGCATATCGCTCCAATTCTTTTCGGCTATGCATCACTGAAAAAGGGTAACAATAATCTTCCGCTGTACCTCCTCCGAGAAAAGGTATCAAAGCCCAATTTAAGTCAAGTAGATGTTTCACTGCCCGTTTAAGAGAAAAGGTAACATGAATTGCAAGCACCTAAAAGGTGCGCTGACCCCTCAGCACGATTTTTTTTCTGGTCATGTAGGATATGATTTGCGTGATATACATGTATGTACCATACATATAATAGACTCAAGTTGCATAACACGAGTGCTGCGGCGGGATTACAGCATGCATGAAAGTGTAGCTTGATCAGTGGCAAGGAGGGGTAACAATGCCAAATAGATTAATTCCGACCACCTTCAGACTGGGTAACAGTGATGCGATTTATTAAGATTTTACCGGAAATGTCGATACAATGTCAAAATATTCGACAACCACCCACCCAGTTGTCCTGGGATTATTGCACATTCCAAGATGGAATATACGCTATTATTTGGTAGCCAACAATCCCTAATCCGATAGATAAAATAATTTCAATCAGTAATTTCGCGATGACACAGAAAATACTCTCTTACCAAGCTGTTACGTTATTAAAGCCAAGCAAATAATATTTTGCTACAAAAGTCTTTCTTACAAAAATAAATTTATACTCTTGACGCTCGTAATTAAACGTGACGTAAAACAGCGTCGACGGACGTTCGAAATGGAGCGTTTATCGTCGTATGAACTTGATCTGGATATTTTATTATATAAAAAAATAAGCTACAAATATGAGAAACTTCGGGAAATATTTTGGAGCACCTATGTCATCTATGTATTGAGGAGGACATTCAAGACCAGTTTGAGAAGCATCGCTTCATATGCTTTATCGACCCGAAGTAATTTGGAGCACCTAAGTTTTTTATTATCTGGCGGTAACATAGTTCGTTATTTTCCAACAGATGACTTGGCAGGGCTATTATATCATAGCTCTGTAATATTTATATCTAATACCACCCAAACCGGTGCTAGGGGCCGTGTGTTCATGTCATTCAATCTGTCCACATGAACAGCTATACAATAAAGGCATGACTAGGATACAAACCATCACAGGGATCACTTTTGGTTCTTGTTATGTTTTTGGAATTATGCAGTCAGTATATTTGTCTGTGGGGTTATATGACTTCTTGTCAGTACACCGGCATCGTTTTCCAACAAAAGTTGCCTATATATGGTGACATTCTGCTGATGAACGTTTCGTCCCCGAGGCTTGCCCTCTGTACAAATCATTGTGATTGTAGTTTTGTGACTTGTAAACATGGTGGAGAATGAAGCGCTTTGTCGGCGTCGAACCTCACAGGAATTTGTTCCGAATACGAGCTTGCATTCTATAAATACTCCCTCATTTGGGTCGTTTTTCACTATCAGGCGGTCACATAGTTCGTCATTTTCCAACAGATGACTTGATAGGGCTATTACATCATCACTCTGTAATATTTGTATCTAATACCGCTCAAGCCGGTGTTAGGGGCCGTGTGGTCATATCATTCAATCTGTCCTCATGAACAGCTACAACAAAAGCGTGGCTGGGATACAAATCATCAGAGGCATCACTTTTGGTTCTTTTGGTGTTTTTAGAAATATGCGGTCAGTATAATTGTCTGGGATCATATGTCGTCTTGTGAGTAAGCCGGCATCCCTTTCAATGTTGCGTTTAATCTACATATGCTCCAAATCATGGACATATCTATATTGCGATGTATTTACAACAACCGAAAATCGTTTGCCAACTTAGTTATCAACGTGCGAGGGAAGGCCATTGAAATAATTTGGAACACTCAAATCACCTATGGCGTTCGGGATAATTTCGAGCTCAAGGTGCTAATCATAAAATGAATTCAACAACGTGTAAGAGACTTATCTATCCTGCGCGTGCGCTTCCGACATGGAGTTAACTTGGAGAAACTAATCTCCGGTTGTAAAATTCTTCATCATTTAGTATGTTTTGTCAGGGTTCCAAGCATCTCCCATGTGCAGATGGCATATTAGGTGTCCCAAATTATTTTAATGCCATTAAATGGGATGTTGACCAGACTACCTCGAAGGAGCTTCGACATATACGTAGATGACTCGGGTGCTCCAAATTTCTTCGAGACGACCCTTTTACAAGATGTGGAACATATATTTCGGTGATCAAGGTGCTTCAAGTGATCTTCAAAACTATTACCGCATGGGTCTCCAGCTGATTCCATGGTTATATATACTCTCCTATGAACTTGACTTTGGTGTGCCAAATGCCTTCATTCTGCTAAGAAAAAATGAGATACAGTTGAAACGCGTATTGTCACAATTTTTGCATGCATTCTTTCACATCTACAACAGTTGTGACAAAACACGTTGACTCTGCATTCCGTCAGACTGTGACAAAATGCGATTTTCAAAAAACAAAAACAAAATTGCCGCCAGCATCGAAAACTTCTAACCGCTTCTCTTGCAGGATATTGGCTTGTGAATTTATAGATTGTAAATTTACGTCTACTTCACTGAAATAAATCGGACGCCGTCGTCTGAGAGTTCAAGATTGAATAAGCGTGTTAGAGTTTAGAATGCTATTATTCAAACTTTGAATGTGCGTGTTAAATTTGTTCAATAATTCGTTCGAGATTTGAATACCTGCGTTAATGGTTTGAATGTTAAAGTTCAAAATTGAACATGGAAGTTAAAAATTTGAACACAATTACGCGTTGAATAAGTATTACAATATAGGCGTTCAATAAGTGTTCTCAAATTGAACACCTCAGTTTACAGTGGTGAAATATTGTGCTGATATATTTGGATATTTCAATGACGCGGATTTTTTTATGGACTGCGGCCACTGATTGTCGGACAGGATAAAATAAACATAAATCACCTAAAAAGAGCACAAGGACACACAGACTGGATGTAATGGTGTTGTAATATACTATCTCTACAATTCATGATAAAAACACGTATAATATTTGCCCCGTCCGTGGTCAATATAACCCATATTTCAGTTTATACAAAGAGTTTTAAAGGCTGAAATGTCTGAAACTATATCAAACTTCCAGTCTTCATAACCACGATTGTTACAAACAAGACACGACTGCTTCTTGGGAAATCGTCTTGAAGTAGATGTTCTGCTTGACGACAAGGTCGTGAATATGGCGTCCCCACTTTTGCACGCTTTAACAAGATCTATATCTTCGGTGTAGAAGACCTCCACCATAACCGAAGAGCAAACTCTGAATTTCCTCCTTTTGTCGAACACCTGAAAAAGCGTTTTGTCTGCGGGTAATGGTATAAGATGCTCTTTACAGAAGGCGTCTGCGTCACTTCCGGTTTTCGTAATCACCAAAGTAACGTAATGTTTGCTCTGTGGTTTGTAAGGAAGATCCATACAATAGAAATCTGCGAAATACAATTGAAACGTGTCACCGAGGTTGTACACTAGGTGGCGGATAGGAATAATCACTCTTTGTGGACCAAAAGGTGAAGATTTTGGAATTTTACCTGTCTTATCAACACCGGCACAGAAGAACAGTCCACTTAATCTGCCGTTGATTGGATTGTCTGGGTCGCCATTGTTGTCCTTGATGTACGGGTGCATAATCCCTTGGTAAGAGAGAAATATATCAGCAAAATATTCCTTCGACTTATTGAGAAATAGGCAGGATGACTGGTTCATCTTGCCACATGCTGATTCCTGGTGGACCCGGAGAGCTCGACTGTATAAACAGGCTACATTCAGCTTGGTCGTCAGTCCGGTCAGCTCGAGAAGTTCCATTGGCTCTCCTAATGAAACCACTGGGAAGTCCGGTATATCAGTCTCTTCAACAACGTGAAGGGTCAATAAACATCTTGGAATATTCTCCTTCGTCGTAGTCTAAGGCAGGGAAAATGTGGACGTGTTACCACCCAGGCGCAATGGGAAAGTCTTCAACATGTGTTATGACAAATAGAGGTTTGTCACTTATCTCACATTCAGACAGTCGTCTGCGTTCCAGCAGAGAGAAGACCACTTTTAGTGGCACCTTAAAGATTTCAGTGTAGTTGAATACGCCGGTAAATGTTTCCAGGTCTTCGCGGAAGGTCAGTGAGAGAGTGCTAATGTCGTTCTTAAACCTAAAATCTTGACAGGACGTACTATTGGCCATTATTGAACTAGACAGTCTAAATTGGAGCGATATACCACGCACATATTGATGTGAAAGCGAGAGTAGTATATATAACGTAAATTGATGAGATAGCGCCTCACTGCGCATGCGCAGAACCTTGTGTGACGTCATAAGTGTGCGCAGAAAAAAAAAATGGGGCGGTATTGGGGCGGTGTGCGCATGCGTGATGTGTGGGAGGTGGGTACAAGATGGCCGCCAGTGAGTGGAAGATGTGGGAGGTGGGTACAAGATGGCCGCCAGTGTGAGTGAGATGTGGGAGGTGGGTACAAGATGGCCGCCAGTGGAAGATGTGGGAGGTGGGTACAAGATGGCCGCCAGTGTCATGATGTGGGAGGTGGGTACAAGATGGCCGCCAGTGTCATGATGTGGGAGGTGGGTACAAGATGGCCGCCAGTGAGATGTGGGAGGTGGGTACAAGATGGCCGCCAGTGGAAGATGTGGGAGGTGGGTACAAGATGGCCGCCAGTGTCATGATGTGGGAGGTGGGTACAAGATGGCCGCGAGTAGTAAAATGTATAAAAGGAGTCTATTTTTAGGGAAAGGGGTGTATTCAATCTGACTTACCTGACCTGACTTGATCAGCCAGCCAGCCAGCCAGCCCTCCTACCTGCCTGCCTTCCTGTCTGCCTGCCTGCATTCTGCCTGTGTGGAATGCATGTCCTGACTTGGTTCTGGGTTTTTTCCATCACGGTTGTGCGCAGGTGTATGACGTCACTTCCGGTCTGCGTGAATCGGGCGTGACCTGGGACTATGGGATGCATGTACTGACTTGGTTCTGGGGTTTTTCCCTCACGGGGAGGTCACGTGATCAGTTCAAGGTCATATCCATTTTTTATCGATATGTCAACTCCACACCCAGTCCATTAAATGCTCCTTCACCTATGCTTCAATTTGATACCTCACTCGACCTGTGGTGTGAGTGAGTGCAAGAATGTATTCATCCGCGGTGATGCAGTCATGTCTGGCGGTGATTCGGTCTCGGGAAAAAGCTTCCTTGCCCAATGCCTACGGACTTTACCGAAGATACACGGACTTTAACGAAAAGACACGGACGTACACGAAAAGACGCGAAGGTGAACGCCATTGTGGGAAACCTCCCACAGACAGGTCAGTACATGCATTTCTATGTTGTTCACGCATAATAAAAGGATTGATCTGTAATCTGTGTTGTTGTTGTTGTTGTTGTTGTTGTTGCTCCCTTTTTTGGACTAACCCATCAGAATAGTACGTATCACGGACTATACCCGTAGAGCTACATCTGGTCTATAAAACACGTCCCTCTGGATCCCACACCTTCATTTCTACAGAGCCATGGCGGAGATCCAGCCCCATGCGACTCGCATTTTACAGTATGCCACCGTGGTGAATTCATTCACGGGTTACCGAGCAGTGGTCCGGTCCATGTTTGCAGATGGCGACGACAACGAGGGACGACGCCAGATCCTGAACGAGTTCACAGAAGCGGTCCTCCACAGAGTGCACTCGATGGAGAGGCGTGCCATCACTCACCACTACTGGACTATGACGGCCATCCTTGATGCTCGGGCTATGGACCACGAGCGCTCACGCCGCAACCAGCACCGGCTGGTTGGCCTCATACTAGTCTGTGCCCTATTCACCCTGGCGCTGTGGTATTGACACTATAAATACCAGGGTCAGACAGAGTGTGTGTCATTCACCGTTCGACATTTGGACCAAGCATGTCATCCGTCCTACGAGCCATCCTCCCCCTTACACCTTACCAGGTGGGATTATACGTTTATGAAGATTATGTGACTCTGGTGGAAGATAGTGGCGGGGATTGGAGGGCGTCCCCTGAGACTTTATCGAATACGGTGACACTACGGCGTGATGGGTGGACTAAGTTTAAACGGGTGTTGAGCGGAGAGTTAGACGGACACCTGATCCACCTGGACAAGGCCAACTACGTATACCATACTGCGCTCTACCCACGGGTGGGACGCTACCAAGAGCCGGCTCGAAGTTTCCTCCTAACTCCCTCTCTGTGGTCAGCCTTGGAGAAAATAGGCCCTCTGGTGGACCAGTTATTTATACCCGACGATCGATCACCCCACCAATTGGCATGGGCTCATGCTATCGAACACGCACTAGATGAACCTAATGAAAAAAAAGCGGATGGAGAAAATACTATATGTATAGAATGCGCAGAGGCTGGAATGACAGGGTCACCTCATGAAGCCACCCACACACACATGACGGGCCAGAACGATGAAGAAGAAGAAAAAATCCGTGATGAAGCCGCGGGGCCAATGGCTGAACCCCATGAACAACTACATGAACCCGACGACGATGCCATTGATTACCCCGCTACACTCAGTCAGCCCAATGACATGACCACCTGATCCTTTGATCTCACGGGGTTCTCCTATAAATACGAGAGACAGTGAAATCTGGTACCATTCACGTACTGACCATGACGGAGCATATAGTACTGGCGTATTTCAGCTTGACCCCCGAGGTTTTCCTGCACGTGTATGCGGATAAGGTCGATATCATGGAGGGGGTGGGAGACATCTGTGATGCGGACCCTACACAACCGTGCCCGGCTCACATTCGTCTGTCCCGGGAGGGCTGGACCAAATTCAAACAGGTGTTGTCTGGTGAACTGGACGGCGACCTCATCCACTTGTGTCACGATGTGTACATCCGACGCGGCCCTTTCTTTGCTCAATTGGCTCGGCTAGATGGAGGTACAATGCATTTTACCCTTCACCCTGATCTATGATCTGCATTGGAAGATGCCGTGGTGGATGTGGATGAAGTGCTTATCAAGCGGTCATCAGACGAGTTGGACTGGTCATTGACCATGGCCACTGTGGAAGTCCACGAAGAAAATCAGAAAGAAACTCAGGCCCAAGATATACCCGTTATAAATAAACGATAGAGCCAGGGCCCATCATCATTTTGTCACCATGAAGCGCTGGGAGAAGGTGTTGGATAACTTATACTACAGTCCCGACAGTCCGGCAGCCTATAGTGCATTGTCGGCTCTCTATCGAGCGGCCAAACCCCAGGGGGTACAACGTGCCCAAGTCCGAGATTAGTTAAGAAGACAAGACACCTATACCTTACATCGATCTGTCCGTCGCCATTTTCTACGGAACCGGGTCATCGTGGGAGGCATAGATGCCCAGTGGCAAGCGGATTTGGTGGATATGAGCGCCTTTGCCAAACACAACGATGAGAATCGGTATATCTTGACGTGCATCGCTATCCTATCCAAGTATGCGTGGGTGGTACCCATCCGGACGAAAACGGGGGCAAATCTCATAGCGGCGTTCAAAGACATCTTCAAGACCGGGCGCAAACCTTTGTATTTGCAAACCGACGAAGGCACGGAATTCCTCAACAGACCGTTCCAAGCCTTTCTCAAGAAACAGAAGGTGTTTTTCTTCCATACGTACAACGAGACCAAGGCTTCCGTGGTGGAGAGGTTCAACAGGATATTCAAAGGCCGCATGTATAAATATTTCACCTATAAGAATACAAGGCGGTACATCGATGTTCTCCCGAAACTGGTGAGGGGTTACAGTCGAGCCTATCATCGAAGTATAGAGAGAGCCCCCATTACCGTGACCCAACGCAATGAAGCCCAAGTCCGGCGTGTCTTGTACCCCAGGCCATCGCAGCGAACGACGAAGGCGGTGTACAAGGTCGGCGACCCTGTACGGATCAGTAAAGTCAAGGGCAAGTTCGAGAAAAATTACTTGCCCAACTGGAGCGATGAGCACTTCCTGATTAAACGGCGCCTACCCCGACAGCGGCGAGTCTATGAACTGGAAGATCTCCAAGGCGAAACGTTGCTGGGGACGTTTTACGACACGGAATTACAGCCTGTTGTAAAAACACAGCAAGACTACTACACGGTGGAGCAGATTTTGAAAACGGAACGTCGACGTGGCAACCTGTTTCATTTCGTAAAATGGCAAGGCTGGCCCAGTTCCTTCAATTCCTGGGTCGCTGCCAACCAGGTGAAACGACTATAAAGCCAGACACCACTGCCGTCCTCCTTCATTCCACGTCCGACCCCAGTGCTATGGACCAACAGCAGCTGCCTCCGAAGACAGCGTCTCGCAAACCGCGCAAAGCGCAAGTGGGCTTTGGGGTGCTATTGCTAACCCTGCTGAGTGTGTTGTACGGAGGTGTGTTTTACGACGTAGCCTATGTCAGTACGTTACTTAACCAACTGAGAACACCAGCCATCAGTGAAACGGGTCTACAGAGAGCACCAGTCGTATCGAGCCCAGTCACCACCACCACCACCACCACCACCACACCCCGCGTACAAGCCACGTCGAGCTCTACACTTACACCAAGTACACCTACTACGTCTCAAGACCCACCGGATTTCATCCCTCACAGTGAACCGACAACGACGACGACCACCCACGTTGTACCCCCCCCCAGCACCATCTCTGAACGTGAACAGACAACGACGACCGACGTTGTACCCACCACCACTCCAGTTCACTCGTACGAAATTTACAAGAGCGGGTTACCACGACAACGGATAGACCTCAAACCATGGACCCTCGGTGGCAACATCCCTTCACCTGCGTCATCGCAGGACCGACGAGCTCCGGCAAAACGCACTTCGTCAGGAAGCTCCTTCAACACGCCGACAGCATGATCACTCCACCCATTGCCCGAGTCGTGTGGTGTTACGGAGAATGGCAGGAAGCGTATGCAGCAATACCCCACATCACGTTCGTGGAAGGCCTACCCAACCTGGCCGATTTGGAACCCGACACCTTGGTGGTTGTGGATGATCTCATGGCGGAGACGGATGCACGGGTCACCCAACTCTTTACCAAAGGCAGGCATCATCGACGGCTCAGCATCATCTACATTGTGCAGAATCTGTTCAGTAAAAACAAAGAACATCGGAATATCAGCTTAAATGCCCACTACCTGGTGGTCTTCAAAAACCCGAGAGATACCACTCAGCTGCTGCACCTGGCGAGACAGATGTATCCCGGCCCCACACCGTTTGCGTTGGAAGCCTTCAAAGATGCCACAACCCCTCAGCACGGGTATATGCTCTTCGACCTCAAGCAAGCCACCCCCGACCACCTTCGACTACGGACCGGCATCTTTCCCGGAGAGACCCACCACGTGTACATGCAAAAATAATGTAAACACACCCACAGTGGCGCCCCCAGCTGGGGTTTGTGTGTTTGATGATAGGGAATAATAAAAAAGAATGAATACCACAGCAGGGTTGACTTTGTCTGTGAGGTGGATAAAAAGGGCAGCGTTGTGGGTTCTAGCATTAGTTGTACAGGATGTCTGCG
>JAVTVY010045901.1:0-21064 GCA_036873755.1 Hanleya hanleyi
TCTGGTGATAATGTGTAATTTGCTGATTAATTCTGATTCTTTGTCACCTCCCGTCGAAGATATGAAGGATTTTGTAGCCGTTTCAGATCGAATACCTTTGGTCGATATAGACGAAGTGCATATGGCGTTCAAAAAATACGCTAAAACGATCGATCGTAGAGCGTGTGATTTGAGTTGCGATGTTGCCGTGCCTAATCCTGCGGCTTTGAACGTTTGTCAATCGATTGTCTTGGGAAAAACGGATATTCTCTTCGACGAAGTTCGCGATAACGTGAACTGTGGATTGTGTTTACTAACGCGCCGATGTTGCGCTACCGTCATAAGTCTGAAGCATTTCGATCAGTTCGATTTTACATATCCGAAATGGACTATGGCTTTAGCTTTCGCTTTTCTTCGTCTTACCGGTGCTATAAAACGATGCGGTAAATTCGAAGTAAATGACAGTACTGTTAATCCATTTCGGCACTTTTACGGAAATTTTATCGCCATGTACGGTCCGCCTCTTCCATGGGTGGCCGGTGGAAACGAAGAAGTGTACCGGGAAACGTTGAAAACTCTCCTTCTATATCAATCGAACAATCCTTATTTGAAACACACGTTGGCGTACAAACTAGCTCGTCATCGACATAAATTAAATCGTAGGCGCTAATTTCTGCATCGCTTTTAGAGCTATGTAAAATAACACGCCTAGTATTACGCTTACAATAGCCACGCATAATAATTTACTGAGAAATGTTCCGATACAAGTCGCGAAAACTTTCGAACAAAAACCTCTATTGACGCAAACTATCGAAAGTACGGAGAGGGTACTCAATAACAGCGACATACAGTTCGTTACAACCAGACCGATATGTTCCTTGGCGATCATCGGTACGGACAAAAACCCGTGGACTACCAGAAAATACGTGGAAGCTAGGTCGAAAGCCAGACAACCGGCGAATGAAACGCTGGCTAAAGATTTCAAAACGTAATAGGAAGCTGATCTCGTTTTAGGCGATAACGAACCGTTATTTTTACTGGATATAAATCGGGCCAATATAACCGCCTGGCAAATAATAAAAAATACGCAATAGCCGGTGGATGTCCATAGACCGTGATAAAAAAATTCCATTTCCACCTCATTCGAAGTCAGATTATTTTTTTCGTAAGCGTTTTTTGAAACGACGTTACGTATCCATAATACGGATAAAACAACATGAGCGATAAAGGATAAAGACCAAAGTACTACAAAACTTTGTTTCATGGTCCGATCTATTTAGGTTTGTAAATTGAAACGATGCCAGTGAAGACGTCGAGCTATCAGGAAGTATTTAGGTAGTAACCGATTTGAATGTTGAAATACTCGCAACACCGCCTCGTCAATATCTTCCGTAGATTTCAGCGACGATATAAACTGTTTCTCTTCTTCGTCGCTTATTTCTACTGGTAACTTGTTTTCTGTTAGTTCTATGTAATTCGGGATAACGCGTTGTGCCGAGATCGTAAACGTCTTCGAATAACTCAACAAGTTTAACAATATTTTGAACGCCGATATGTTTCCGGTGAAATAATTAATCCGGTCTTCTTTCATTAAGCGAATTTCATATTCGAGGTTTTCCTTTATCGTTTTTGGTACATCGTCGTCGTCGTCGCCGCATATTCTTTCGACGACGTTCTTAGTAAATATATAGGTATCGTGAACACCCCAGTCTAACAATTCATTAAGGACCTTCGGACTACACCCATCCAACAACGTCTTCGTTAATTCGAATTTCTGTTTTAACGCACACTGTATAATATCTAGGGACTTGTCAAAAAGTTCCTGCATTTTCTCGTCGTATTCATCTACTGGATCACGAAGAGTGGAGACGGTAGGATTATCGAATTGTGGGATTGTTTCTGCCATTTCAGTGTCGCTTTCGACTAAGACGATAGGCCCTTCTTCCATTTCGAACAGAATGTGGCGATCTGAAACCAAACAATTATTTAAATGGATCGATACGACTTTGAATGAAGAAAACGAACACTCGCTTTGTTGGTCTAATATCACCGGCCCCGACCAGAAAGTTGAAGATCTAACCTACAGGTGTTTAGAAGATAAGTATAGTATCGTATCGAACTGTCCAGTTAATACAAATCTTATAAAGGGAACGTACACAGAAAATCTGAATTATGTAACCGATAATTACGAAAAACGAGGAACCAACAAGAGACGGATAAACGGAGAAGACGAACCTTGGCTATTTGCCAAAGAACTCAATTCTATGTTTTATACGGATGGTGTTTTAGAAAACGATACCGTTTTTTGTGATCATACCAAAACGAATGAAGCGTGTCTTTTGTATCGTCATTATTCAGAAGGTCGATGTCCCGATAAAGACAACTGTCCTTTGAAGTATCTCCGAGTACCGAGAGAAATCTGCGCTTCGAAAGCCGTCTCGAATATTCCATCCGAACATATGTTAGGAACGCATCGATGCCATTTCAGATTGGCCGAGACTATATACACTCCTAACCTGTTGCTTTTACATCGACCCAACGACGTCCCTCGAATAAGGAAGATTCTGAAAAAAGCCGTGAGAGGTCGGCTCCGGGATCGAATTGCCGCTATTCTGTCCGACACATACACGGTAGCCTTCTTCGTTCCGGATAATGATGATAACGAGCCGAGATTCGGTGTTCGAGAAAGCGATTTGAAAGACACCACGATTCGACTTTTCAACGTGAGATCTACGAACGACTGCTGTACTATACTGAATTATATTCGAACGACTACCCGGTTAGAATGGAAACGCGCGACGACGAAAAGAGAGAAAACTATGCTGCGAAACATGCGACTCTTATGCGAAGATACCGAATTGTCGAGTCGACAATACCCCGGGGCGTTAGAGGATTTCTTAGCGACGATGAAACCCTTAGATTTACAGATCGAATGGTGTATCGTCACTCCAACGAACAAACAATACTGCTCGCTTCATCTGTTTTTATTTGACGACCAAATCGATCCTAAACTGCAAAAAAATCTCCGTCTAGCCGGAGAACTGATTCGACAAATCGCCCTGGCTTTAGATCAACTCGAACGAAACGACATTCTCCACTGGGACATTAAACTAGCGAATATTCTCGTCGACGCTAAACGAACCTTGGAATTTATTAGCAATTCTTCTTCTTCTTCTTCGAGTCATTTACCGCTGATCAAACTAATCGATTTCGGAAACGCTCTGATGTTCGATAACGTTGCCGTTATGAAAACGGAACGTCTTCATAAAGATAAGATATTCGGAGAAGTTCCACTATACGTCGAAAATCCCAACAGTGATCTAGTTTCGCCCTACGAACTCGACAAGAGAGCGTTCTTTTTAACAGCTCTATTAATACTCGTAAGGGACTTTTCTGTCGATCATAGGTCGTTCCCGAGCAGAATTAACAAACTTATAGGAAAGAGAATACGAGAATGTACTTCTCGCGAATGTAGGCATAACCAAGACACTTGTTTCTCTTCACGACTTAGGAACATGATCAACGAGTTACATGAAGGTCGACTACATTCGTACAGTTTCGGACAAATTGCCGATCGACTACTTCAATTCGTTTAAATTAACGAAATTGTGTAAAAGTGACGGGAACTTTTCCTGTGTTTTTTTTTTTACCTAAATAAAATATAAGATACTAGAATCCTCGCCACTTCTTAATTTTTTTTACCTAAATAAAATACAAGATATCAGAATCCTCGCCACTTCTTAAAACCTCTGTTAAAAGATACGTGAATGGATAAATAATTGAAAATAAAATTAAAAAAAAAACGAAATTGTCGCTATATCTGTTTTTATTTCTTATAAAATATTCTCGTAACCGAGCTCGACTAATTCCTGTTTGCACTCTTCTATAGTTTCTCTATCCGACCTGTCTTTCAACGAGGAGACTGTTTCGAATACGAGGCCGTGGAGTTCTTGACGCAATATTTCTTGTTGATGTATGTATTCCAATACGAACGGTTCTTTTTTTACGAAATTGTCTCTTTTCATGTAGCTATTCGAAAGAAGCGCATTTTTTACCGTCAATTTACTCGAAAACACGATGATGGCGAACACAGGACTCTTGTAGAAATTATTATCATCATTCGCATCTTCCATGAACGTTTTTAAACTATCTCTAAAAAATATTAAAAAATCCGCTATGAGTATGAAGAAAAGCGGTCCCCGGTCCGTTACGAATTCGCGCGTTGTGAGTGCGTATTTTTGCAGTTCGTGCATTTTCGCGTGACAAAAAGCGAACATTATCAAAGTGAGGTCGGTTTTTTCTTCTATCGTTAATTCTTCGATAGAAACTTTTCGGCCTAAATTGATGAGTCGACGTTCAAAATCGGCCAATGCGTTATCTTGGTTTGAACATTCTTTGTGCGTCGAAGTGATTTTCCAAAATATATTACAGAGATAATTTTCGAAATCTTTCCTTCTGCAACTTTTAATTTTTTTGTAGACATCGAAAACGTACCGATCGAAAGTTTTCTTATCGTAAGTATGGGGTTTTAGAACGTAGGCCAAGACGTGGTAGTGATGATCCCATTTTTCTTTTTTTAAGACATTGGCCGATGCGTAGTTAATCAGCTGATTAATGTAACACACGTCTTTTGTGACGACGGAACCTAAACTAGATAAATCTGTTATGAAGTCTCCACAAACAGAAGCGTTCTCGCTTTTGAATCGTTGAACATCGTAATCTCGTTCGACGAATAAAATTCGCATGGTTTTCATAAAGTCGAGTTTTGCCCTTTCGCTCGGGAAACATTTCACTTTATTCAATTCATATTCTCTGTTTTCGAGAAAACATAGTTTGTCTTCCATCTAAAGATGTAATACATCAAACCCACGTACAATATTATCGCGTATAACGTCCCCAGTATTTTGAAAAGTCTCGCTAAGCTGGTCGCGGAAACTTTTCCGTCATTAATTTTATAGTGTATTCTGCTCAATATATAATGGTCGTCGAAAATTCCCAGAACAACGTCGGTATAACGATTCTCGTGTAAGCCGGATTCTCTGTTCCAGAACGGATCCGCGCTGTTGACGTTTAACGCTTCTATTTTTTTCTCTAATAAATTCGAAACGTTATTATTCTCTTCCCGTTGTCGATGATGATGTTGAAAATAAGATAACGTTATACCAGTAGATATATGAGCTCGTAATATCCAAACGTAGTTATCCCCTGTCAAATCTTTCAACGCGGTGAATAGTTGAAACAACTTTATACGCCCTCTGGCTAATATAGAAAACGTCCCATTCGCTTCGTGGTGATTACAATGAGCATCATCGTCTTCGCAAAAACTGCGTATTACTTCCGTTATACCTTCGAAACTCATAATTATTTATTTATAAGTGAGAAAAAGATGAAATGTTCAGTTTTAATATTGAAAATATGTAACGGAATACATAAAAAAATGTCTGGAAATTAAATTCGAGTCGATTTTATTTACTGATAAGGGTATTCAAGTTTTCCAAGTTTCTTAAAAAACGATTTCTATTCTCCATTAGAACACGTTTATGTTCATCGTTCAGGTGATCGTTTACATCAGATAATCCTCTCTGACAGATATTGAGTAAATCTACGTCGTAAGACATATCCAGTTCGCGAGCTTTTCGGTAACTCTTCGGAACGAGGGAAGGCATATTCTTTTCCAAGAAAATAATGTCGTTAGAAGACGCATCATTATTGTCGGACGACATTTTACTTCGCGTTAGAGAGTACGCCAGTGTCTGGGAAAACGTTTTTGATGCGGACGTCCAGTTGGAAGTTTTCACCGCTCCGTTAACGTCCTGTCAAGTGTGCATCCAAAGCTTTTTAATAGGATCTGAAACGAAATATAAAGGAGATTTTTTAGACGAATATTCGAGATTAAACGAAAATGTGTTCGCCTTACCGTATTCAGCTCTTAGCGTTTGCGCAACTGGAGCCGAACTACACCGTCTTTTTGATAAATATCATGAAAGTTGGAGAGAATCCACCAACGGAATATTTCCTAAACACATACTTTTTCACTTTTTCGTTTATCGATGCGCTATGTGTCCGGTTAACGATCAACAATACGTCGATACAATCGGCCTTCTCGGTAAAGCGTTAACGTATACGGCGGATGACGCCGCTAAAGAACGGTTACCGGATCATCAAATTTCTGATCTATTGCGTGATTTTCGACAATCGAATAAAAAATCGGCCAATAATAAAAAAGGGTGCATAATTCTACAATTACCCGATGGAGAAGTGGGCAGAAAAATATATGACGAACGATCGAAATGTTTTAAAGATCGATTCGCGGATTCCTTATATACAAAATTATACGAAAGAATGACGTCCGGGGGAAAAAAAGAGCGAAAATCAATGTCTGAAAATCGTGAAATTTTAGAGTTTTGTCGAAAACTTTGCGATCGTCATCCCCTCGTAACGTTAACGGGCGATTCCCGTGAAAGTCTCATCTGTAAAGTTGACGACAGAGCGGATGCGGCGCATACGAATACCGAGTGTCTTTTATGTAACTTGATGTGTTTTCCAGATTTCGCGGAACACGTTTCTCTCGTGCAAGAAGAATACGACCAGCAATCGTCCGTCGGTATTGTAGGAAAGTCCATCGACTGCCTACGAATCGTTTACGAACGTTTCGTCGAGCGGTCGTCAAAAAACGGTGATGAGGTACCCCTTCTACTGTTAAATCACGAACTGATTTCGTTAGATCATTTCGTCAAACATTTTATAACCGATCCTCTTTGTCATATCAATCGCCATATCTTTGCTTGGAAAGCGCAAATTCGATGGAGATTAGACCAGGACGAAGAACGAAATAATAATAACCTCGGTTCTAACGAGAAACAAATACTCGCGAAACAACAAAGAGGGTATGCTTATAGACCTTGTTTAAACGCTCTCCTAGCCGCTCTTCTATACAAACTCGTTCAAAAGCATCCTATGACTTTAGTAGCTCACTCCGGTACACCGAGAAACAGTTACGCGGAACATTTAAAAGATATACTCTGTAAGCATATGATAGGACCAATAACTGAGTTAGAGCGCGATATATTTTAAAACATAAACAATAGTAATAATGTAACGCGAACATGCCGCTACATTCCCTGAAGAAAAGGCGAGACCGAGCTCGGGGGAAAATCAAGCTACCGACTAAACAACTTTTAAGAGACATCATGAACGGAAAAATACGCGATATAAAACTCGATTATACCGTCGATATGATTATCGAAAGAGATTATGCGACGGTTAGCGCTATCACCTATCCTATCGATTTAAAACGAATTCACGAATATAACGACGCTAGTTGTCTCGTTCTCAGAACGCTAGGACCGCAATTGATGAACCGAAGTTTTTGTCACGTCGTGCATCGTTGCGAGATTGTGAATATGGTGGACTTTTACACCGCTATGAATAGCGAAAAATGCGTCAAAAAAATAATCGCACAGAACCCCGAACTCCTTTCTGGTCTGCGACGTTCTTTACTACAGAACGGTGAAGACGGAAATTTAATTTTCAAAAGTTTAGATGAAATATATATGTATCATCCGCGCATGTTATATTACTATTTCATTTTGATGGACTGCCTAAAACGTTGTCGCGATGATCATAATCCGAATAAGAGTAATAATATCTTTAGACTCGCTTTAGCCGAAACGGTTGACGACGATTGCGATAAAAATTATAACGCCGATTTCGTCGTTAATATTCGCGGAGACTATACGAAGCTAGATAAAAAACATCGCACCGAAATACTCATCTCGTTAACGGCAAAAGATATTCATCTCTGCTCTACCTGTATCGATAATTTAACGTCGCCCGATATACCGGTTAATATCACTCTAACGAAATTCGGTGAAATAAAACTAGCCTGCCAATCTACAACCGGAGCGGAATTAGTTACGAACAGAGCGATAACTAATTGTTCTTTGTAAATAAAAAAAAAAAACTTTATTACCATAATTCGTCCACTTTAACACGATCGTTGTTTACGGGAATGAGCACCTCGAGGGGTCCTTTAGTCCTGCAATAAGGACACGAATATTCGTCGTGGTGCGTTAGACCGATATCGTTGAATATAGGTGTGGGTTTCACGTCGAATATGCATTCGTCGCAATAAATCAAATGGTTACATACTTTCTGACCGATCTTACGCCGATTTTCGTAACAAATGATGCACTTTTCGTCATCGTCGTCGTTATCCTCTTCTTCTACTACTTCGATCGCTGGCATCTCGTCCTCCTGATCTCGGATGTGTCTCCAAAACATCGCCGTAACTTCGTCGTACGTTTCAATCACGGTGATGGGATAAGGCCAGTGTTTAGTTCGGGCGTGAATCTCCGTGGGCGTGTGACCTTTCTTCAGTAACTCCGAGTATAACTTTCTCGATATATTACTAGGTCTGTGTTTTGCCGTGTATTTCGGATTCCCCAATAAGCTAGTTAAAACGCGCATGCTATCTACGCGTCCCGGATACGCGCTCGCGATACGTTTTATCTCTCCGTAACTTTCGCCGCTGTTGGCCTTCAAAAGACCCTGTAAAAATAGATCGGACATGTTTACTATTTTATTCGATCGTAAAACTCTGTTGTTCGTTGACGGCCCCTTCGAAATTGTAGCGAGATCATTTATCAAACATTTCGTGTCTAACTTCGACGGATATTTACTGATAACGGAAACGTCTATCTTCAGCTCGCGTAATCTTCTGTTTATCAAACGGAAGCCGTAAGATTTAATATATTCACGAGTCGTTGAAAAAGTACCCACTCCTTCGTCTGGCGGAAATGAACCGCTCAGCTTCTTTCGTACCCGCTCCCACAATCTCCTGTACACTCGTGACACATCATGCGGACCCACCGGTTTCAGTCCTTCACCCCATACGTATAACCGGCAAAGCAAAAAGTTTGGAACGGGTATTTGGAGCCTGACACATTCATCGAACACGGAGGTATTGCTGGTGGTGACGAACCCGTTACCGGTTTTCACCGATAAAACGTCTTCGATGATAGATATCAAACGAAACACTTCCTCCGATAAAATCTGTAAAAAATAATCCGAAGTAATTTTTTTTTTTGAACACAAGCAAAAGCTTTTTCTGTAAGTTACGGGACCTTCCTTAATTTTTTCTTTTCTTTTTTCTAGAAGACATAATGATTCCTCTTACTTTGTAATAACTTAAAAGTTAATTTCAAAGACATATGGGATAAACGGAGAAATTCCCGTCACTTGTCAAATAACTCGTCAGCCACAACGACCCGAATTATTTATTCTGTTTTTAATTTGAAAAAAAAACAAACCAAACCACTTGAAATTAGATGAAGAATTTCCTCTTGTTTCGAACGATATAGCTTACCGGATGTTTTCCGTGACAAATCATTATTCAACTAAAGTTACATTTAACATATATTTCCTGTAAATAGTAGGTGTTATGATGACGTAGATGTCACGTGATTATTTCTTCTTCGTTCTCCTACTTAATGCCGCTACGGTTCGAATAAATTCAAACACCGCTATGGCTAAGAGTATGCTGGTTCCCGTTAATGGTTTTATGAGGGATGAATTATATTCGGGAGTGCAAAAAGGCCTGAGACGTAAAGATGAAAAAACTACCCTGTTTTGCGCTGCTTCTATGGCGGAGAACAAGCTGTTAACAATCGAGGTTAGTACGTTTTTTTTTTTATAAAATAAATTCTTCCGATTGTTTTGAAATGGATAGAAAAAAAATATATTGATTCTAAATCAATATTATATTCTTTCCTTGTTTTTTTTTTTATTTCTCGAAATAGAGAGTGGTGGCTTACGTCTTAGAAGACATGTACGGTACATCCGTAGAAGATCTAACGAAGTTGCTCGACGTATTGACGAAGACGCCACTCGACCAACTTGCCGAACACCCAGGATTTGAAGAGGAAGAACTGGAGTTCTTAAGAGATCTTATCCCATCCACTAAAGGGAAAAAATACATGGTCGAAAATATCGGGAAAATTCTTAACCCTGAAGAAGAATTATCTCTGAAGAAACAGATGAGTATTTTTAAGAATCTTGGGAAGAAATTAAAATCTATCAAAACCCACGACAAATACGTCAAAACCCTGAGCGAGAAGTACGGCCGGTTGTTCAAAGAAATCGCGAAACCACAAAGAAGAAATTTCGAGGCGGTTAAATTGATGCTAAAGCGTTTTCATCTGTCGAGATGTGCCGCGTACAACAATTTCATTTCTACGGCGAGATGTGACTGGTTACCACAAGATGTATTGGACGAGCTGGAGAAGCACATCCCTGTTGGAGAGGAACAGCTTTTGGAAACTTTTATAGCCGTAAAAGCTTCGACAAACATGAAAAACGGACGAACCGTTAAAGTGATAGATTTGGGTAAGTTGCTACGGTTAACGATATATGCCGCCAATCGCTTCAACGACCTATCTTATATGGTGGTACAAAGTGCCAGGTTATTCCTCGTGGCGCTCTTTTTCACACCGGTATCAAGCACGGACACTACGCCTAAAAAACGTTACATCCACCCGGTCCAATACGTATTGACTCGAGAGGGACAGGAATACCTATCGCGAGAACTGGGGTTTGAAAGTAAAAACATCAGCCCGATCTCTTTGATCTTTTACGTACTATACCAACGGATAGATTCCATCGAAAAAAGTGAAAATGCGTACGACGCGAAACGACTGTGTTTGACGTTGATAAAACTGCTCGCCCTGATCCCCAACGGATATCCGATCCAGAAAGTCGCCTTTTTAGCGCTGAGCTATCTGGAAACCGCCATACTCTACCCGACGTATAAAACTAAGAATCCGGTCAAAGACTACGATATGATGGAAATATGGGCGGTGGATTGCTTGGATCTCTTGAACGCTTTACCGGATTACGTTTTGGATAAACACACGTACAGAGGACGCTATCCGTACAAAGACGTTCTTCAGAAGATAAGAGAGGGACCGCAAACTGCTGTTGTGCTGAAAGACATGTCTCTCTTTAAAAAGAGGAAAATAGACGTTGAACCGAGTAAACATAACCTGATGGTTCAATTCATGACGTCGGGAGTAGCCATGCCGGGTATAAAAGAATTTCCCTTATGCGATTTGGGATATACCAGAGCTTACGACTTGGTGTTGACTGGGAATAAATACAAAACGAATTACAGCGGTAAGAAAACGAAGGAAACCGTGTGGGCTTATGCGAAAGAACTGATGAAAAACGCGCCGAAAAGTTTATTCTTGAAGTTTACGTTGAAGGTAAATAGTTCCGTCGAAGAAATCTTGCTGAACGTAGACGTCATGGAGAACGACCAACAGCAAGTTTCGGTGGACACAGCTCCTCTCAAACTGTTGAAACGTGAATACGAGGAAGAAGAAGAAAACGAGGATCTGCCCTTGTATAAAATAATGAAAATGTGGACCGGGGATGAATTACTTCCATCGTTCGACAGCGACTTTGGAATGAACGATAATACATCAGTGGAACAATTCGATGAAACAAAACCACAAATTCGATGTATTGAATCAATGTGAACATTGTTGAATGGTAGAAACTGTTTGTGATTGAGGGGAGGAATTTCGTTACTCTTTGAAATAATGGCGATATCTAACAGAAACTTTCATGTAAATTATCATCGGTATTTATACTCTATACAGAATGCTCTTTTTGTCTAATACCCAACTAACGAAATGTATGTTATATATCTCAAATATATTTTGACACTCACTTTCGTAATAAAGTATCATTAAAATAAAAACAACTGATTTTTGTTTACCTAATAACATATATAAATGAAAACAGCGAGTAGCGGAATTTAATATTCTATATATATAGTAACTGACGCCCATATTCTATTCTGTTAGTCTGAGCTCGTATACAATGTCTGATTCTAACAACAGATTTATGGGTTGGTATTATATGAATAGATCTGAGTGTTTGAATTTAGGTCTTAACCCGGTATTTTTCACATCGGAGAGGGCAGTGTACTTACAAGACAAACACGGGTTTAATGAAGTGCATTATGCTGTAATGGACGGAGACTATGACCGTGTTTGCCGTCTAATGAAGCATTCGAGACCCGCTTCTATTAATTTGCGAAGTTGTGTATTGAAGAATACGGCGGTTCATCTAGCGACGATTGAGAATAGACCCGATATCGTACGTCGATTAATGGCAGCCGGAGCCAGTGTTGAACAAGTGAATTGTTTTTATCAAACTCCGTTGATGATCGCGTGTGCAAACGGTTACTTGGATTGCGTTCGCGCTCTAACGGAAGCGATCTATTCCAAAGAATATTTTCTGGACTGGAGGTACAGGACCGTTTTCTTAGAAAATCCGAGGAATTTAACCCTGTCACGTTTTAACGAAGAGTGTTTATTAATCGCCGGTATTCGTTATTTAACCGAAGAGAATGACGTATTCTTAGACATCGCCCAATATCTAATAGACAAAGGGCTGAACGTAAACACAACAGGAATATACACTCATCTATCGTTATTGGAAATAGCGATCATAAAGAGCAAGCCGAACATTACTTACACACATCAAAACTTCTTCGAATTTCTTTTACGGCAAAATAATTTAGATTTATGCTCGGCGAATGATAAAGACGGGAAAACCCCGTTAAGTAGAGCTCACGAACATAACAATGAGGTATATGCTGCCATGCTACGTTACGCGGGTGCTAGAGAAGAGTTGAGAGTGCCGACAGCTAATTTTCCAATTGATAGCGATGATTCCGACGTGGGTTATCATAGCGCAGAAAATACGAACCAAATTTTCTGATAATAAACAAAACGCTGTATTCATGTGAATGAAAAAAAAGTAAAACCATCCGTCACGTCGAGTATCATTTGTTTTTATTAATAATACCTTTCAAGCTCAAAAACAAAACCATAATAGTATTTTCTGTTATTCTCATTCGTATATTAATAAATCTACAATATTCATCCACTACGACACGAGTTTGTAATCGTAGCAAAAATGCCTACTACGCAATGGCCGATTACGGTTCCTTTATATAATACTATATCTTCTTCTGTGGTATTCCTCAGCGGTATATCGAATTCGTTAAACTCGGACATGTAACAATAAGCGGGTTGTAAACGATGGAAATGACTTGGATAGCCCATCCCTTTCTCTTTCAAGTTCTCTTCAACCCACACGCAAATACTGTCGTATTCATCCAATTTCACAAAGGGTGTGCGATATCTGAAGACCGCGTACTTCTCCATATGTGACGTCAACTTTGTGTTAAATGGGCATAGCACGTCGTACACGACGACCTCTCCTTTCTCCCCCGTAGACGATTTTCGCAAGTGCCAATGTCCTTGGGTCGTTAAAGTTGGTAATTTGAATGGATAAGAAGAGTTCAATTCCCTACTGTTTCGATCAACGATCATACCTATCGGGATATCAAATTCGTTAAGTACTATTCTCGGTCGAAGAGAATTTTCATCAACCGTTAAACCTAAGTGAAAATAATGACCGTCCATAGTTTTCGCTTATAAGATAATAAAATTTTTACACCAAACGATATCTCTTTATATATATATATATAGTTGTGGAAATAATTTTAGGTTGGGCTTATAATAGATATTTACAAAGCGAGAAACCCCGCAACTTTCAAAATTCGCTAAATTATTATTTATATACTCGATCTTCTTGGTCACGTGATAATCCACCCTGTTGATATTTTTGTTAACTACAAACGGCGGGATGTTTCTCTCTCCCTGTTACACTCCTTTAGGTTAGAACCCCGAGTAGCACAATCACTAGACACGTAAAGAAACCTTAGTGTCCGAATGGAAAACTAAGAGACATAAACTTCGTTTCTTGTGAATTTGGTTAGAACTTTGGTTCCTGGTGTCTTTGCCGATATCTGTTCTCCTTCAACTTATCGAGCAGCATATCCATCATTCCAACCACGCAATGACCGACTACGCTCCCTTTTGACAAAATAATATCTTCTCCGGTCACGTTCCTCAGCGGTATATAGAATTCGTTAAACCCAACGGGGAAACACCTACCGGGACTCGCGCATAAGCCGATCTCGGGAAAGCCCATGCCTTTCTCTCTCAAACTATACTCGAACCACACGCAAACACTATCGTGTTCACGAAATCCACAGAAAGGCTTACAAACTTTAAAGGCCCTTAACTCGACCGATCTTGCCGGTAGGACTATTTCGACAGGGCATAGTACGTTATATACGACGATTTCTCCCTGCTCGTCAGTAGACGATTTCTGCAAATATTCGCGTCCTTCCACCGTTAGAATAGGTAATCTGAATTCGAAAGAATGTTCTCTATTGTTTCGGTTAAGAGTCATACCTATCGGAATATTCAATTTATTCAACACTATTCTTGGTGTTTGAAACTTTAATCCCAGGTGAAAATATTGGATATCCATCTTTTCTCTGCATACAGTGTCTTCAGATAGTTGTGGAAACAATTTTCGGTGGGTTTATAAATAAAATTATGAAGCATGAGTTCCTCGTAACTTTTAAATTCGATACATTATTATTTATATACTCGATCTTCTTGGTCGATACGACGGGGTGTTTTCTCTCTCTCTCTGTTACATTTCTTTAAGTTAGAACCCCGAGTAGCAGAATCACTAGACACGTAAAGAAACCTTAGTGTCCGAATGGAAAACTAAGAGACACAAACTTCGTTTCTTGTGAATTCGGTTAGAACTTTGGTTCCTGCCCTCTCTGTAGATGCCTGGTTTCTTTCAACTCGTCGGGCATCATTCCAACTACACAATGACCGACTACGTCTCCTACTGAGAAAATAATATCGTTGTCGGTGACGTTCCTCAGCGGTATATAGAATTCGTTAACTCCGACCGGGAAACACCTACCGGGACTCACGAATAAGCCGATTTCCGGAAAACCCATCCCTCTGATTTTCAAACTATGTTCGAACCACACACAGATACTCTCGTTCGCACGAAATCGTTTAAATGGATTAGAAATTTTAAAAGTTATTGGATCGATCGTTCTTGCAAGTAGAACCTTGTTGATAGGGCATAGTACGTCGTATACGACGATTTCTCCTCGCTTCCCCTCATACGGTTTCTTCAAAAATTTGTTTCCTCCTATATTTAACATAGGTAATCTGAATTGGATAGAACGTTTTCCATCGTTTCGGTCAAGAGTCATACCTATCGGAATATTAAATTCGTTCAACACTATTCTCGGTGTGGGTAGCTTTAATCCCAGGTGAAAATATTGGATATCCATCTTTTCTCTACAGCTGGTGGTATATATGAGAATAAACGACGTGTCATTTAGACCGTCTTGACAGAGTCAATGATAATTCAGCTGCCAGTCGACAGCATATATACTGGATGTCGTCTACCCTACAGATAAGTAGATTTCCCAATTTAATTCGCAAAGTAGAATTTAATATATATCTGACGTATCTTTTAAAGTAGTTATTTTAAAGTAACGGGAAATATTCTAACACATAATAGAATTTTGAATTCTTTTCGTCATTAGAGTTTTATAATATGGTTAGGGTTAGGGTTAGGGTTAGGGTTAGGGTTAGGGTTAGGGTTAGGGTTAGGGTTAGGGTTAGGGTTAGGGTTAGGGTTAGGGTTAGGGTTAGGGTTAGGGTTAGGGTTAGGGTTAGGGTTAGGGTTAGGGTTAGGGTTAGGGTTAGGGTTAGGGTTAGGGTTAGGGTTAGGGTTAGGGTTAGGGTTAGGGTTAGGGTTAGGGTTAGGGTTAGGGTTAGGGTTCTCCATACAGTTAACCTGGAGAAACTTCACCAGAAACACTATAAATCTACTTCATGTGTAGAGTGGAGACAATATATGCTTCTAAATGTTGGCGTTTTTTATCAGTGTGTTTGTCGTCATGTTTCTCGAACATGAATAGCTGTTTCCGAGAAATACGTGTTCCAAATTTTTGCGTTAGATATTCATCAAACAATTTTGGTATCTTTTATTCAACTTTATTTCAAACAAACGTACGAAATTAACATAAACGAAAAGTAACAAATCGATAAACATTGTCATTCGCTGATAGGCATAGTTCATTCGAATAAGAATTTAGACAAAAAAAATGTCGTTAGCACTTTCTCCTCAGGAATCGCACTTTCGTTCTTACTCTGTCGGCTAACTGTTTCATCGTATATCGCGCTATTAGGTCCTTCCCTTCTGGAGACTCCGACAGCAAACATTCCAGTTGACTTTCGGTCGGTGATGACATGATTTCAATATAACAATCGGCTAAGGAGAGTAGTGTCTCGGAGTCAGTGGCCGCGAATGCGCGTCTCGAAGTAGTCGATCTTTGGGTTTGTAAGTTCAGGGTTTTTTTCGGTGCGTTTTTGTTGCTGGAAATATCATCGGAAACGGACTTTTTCGGTAACACAGGCTGCGCCTTCACGAGGCAGTAAGGCTTATTCGTTATAACTTCATACGAGTTGACAATGTCATGAACGAGAGTAGACACGTCGGGGGTATTATTATTGTTTTCGTCGGGGAGCTGATTCTCCGCACCGGCCGCTGCGGGAACGGCTGCTGCGGGAATACACGGCGCGTGATGGTCATCATTGTCAGATCTGATGGCGACTTCCATTTTTCCAGCTATCCGAGCGGATGTCGATTTCTTGTTTTGTAGTTGGTAATACGTCTGTTGCGTTCTGGGCATGTGTGACATCTGGTCCGCTAGTTGGACGGCTAGCTCGGGGTGACTAGCGTTCATCGACGTCACCATTAACTTGCGGCACATAGTAGCGGTGACATGGCGTCCAACGACCACATCATACGTATCTCCGATGGTTTTGTTAAAGTTCGATGCCGATAGGTTCGTTCCATCTATTTGGGTAAATATTCTGTCTCCGGTCTTCAGGCTAGCTTGTAATTCGGTACGTGCGCGAACAAAAGCCCTTAGATAGTTGTATAGTTGATCGTTTAGCGTGAGGGTTCCCGCTCCGTGCTTGTTAGCGGTTTTGTGTTTAATGACCGATATGATATGATAAATACCTTTTTCCGTGTGCATTGATATGGCGTTTTGCATTTGACCAACAGTAGCGTGACGTACACACCCGTTTCTCTGACCGGTATTGATTAAGATCAATTGCATCAGAAAGTTTCTCATGTCGTTGAATTGGCGAGTCTTTATTTTCTCCGTTAGACCGTGTTCCGCGATATGGTCCAACATATCTTTACTCTGTCTTGTAACGAGACAGTCTTCAATTTTCCGGATTTCCTGCGCGGTTAGTCTGCATTCTATAGAAACAATAATAAAAAGAAAGAAAATAAATATAATCAAATTGTAGCGAAATAATTTCGATAATCGTTGTACAATAAAAGTAGCGGAGTAAATGTTACACTTTAATTATCTACTAACACAAATCGATAATATATATTTCTAAGATAATTTGCTTTCTATCCATCAATCGAGGTATATCATTGATTGTTACTTAATGTATCCTGTAACCTTATATTTTCGTTTTTATTTAAACCGCATTTTACCCACCCCAAAACAATACAATTCTAACTAACGTAATTACTATTGCGGAAATAAAACATACCGTCATCTTTGGCTCTCGTTACGGTTTTCCGCTGATCTTTCTTCTTTCTCAAACTACGCGTCCAGTTGTCACAGGCCTTTGTTATGTCCTTTGCGTCGGTTCGTTTGTCTTTGGAGATTAGTTTGTCCATCGTCAGAAAGTTCATGAAGAGTTTGAGGGAGTTGATATAGGACAAGACCGTCCCTGGTGCTAACTTAGTCTTGACATATTTTGTTAACCAGTAAGTCGAAATCTTCTTCCGATTTAAGATGTCATCGATGGTACCAGAATTTCCGGACGCTGTCATTTTCCATATGGTCTCGAGTTGCGTTCTATGTTGTTTAGCGGATGGGGGTGTTCGTAAACTACCATCAACGGATCGGAGCCAATTCTCGAACTGTTTGGTCAAAGTTTCGTCGACGTGAACGTCTGTGTTTATTGTGGGTCTCTTCACCCGTTTGACAAACTCGGTTTCCGAATCACTGGATTCATCATTCGAGGAAGAGGAATCCAAAAATTTGGATAAGTCTTGAAATGGAAAAAAAAATACAAAAATGTTTATGATGAATATTCGTAATAAAGGCATTTCCTAAATCTAATTTTATTTTTTTTTTCATTATTATAATTATTAATAGCGATGTTGGTATTACAACCATCTAATTACCTTCTTCGATGTCAGCGTCTTTTGTCGAGACTTGTGATTGTGAAAACGGCAAGGGAGATAACTCACAAATATTGCAGTTGAAATCTACAAATGTATGTAATATACAGCATTATCCCGAATGAAATATGTTTACTCAGGTACAAGATATTTTTTTAAATAATTTAAAGATGGAAATTCCTCGCCACTTTATAATTAATACATAAATGTATTTTGATAAAACTAGTATTTTTTATGAAACCGATATTTCTATATGAATAATAATAAATATAAAATAAATAAATAACATATAACCTTGCAAGTTAGACACATCCAGCACAAGTGGATCAAATGATTCTGTATTTTCGGAAGGATCTTTCTCCGTAATTTCGGGTGGAACGTCTTCGGTTCGTGTCTCAGGTTCATTGACATGGACGTTTGAGGGAGGTAACTCTATTTGTATAATTTCCGTCGTATCGTCGTCCACTGGAAATTAAATCGATTATATGTATTTCAGGCAAGAAAAAAAACAACATATATAAAAGCACAACATATGTAGCATATTATCATAGTTTTATAATACTTGTGTATAGAACAAAAAGTCTGAAACGAAACAGTTGGTTTAACAGTATGGAGGGAAAGTTCTCTATTTATTATATTGTCTAATTATAGATGTTGAGGATTTTGAAAGTGAGTACAAATCTATATACTGAAAATTAAATTTGGAATTATAAAACTTACCTTTTTTCTCATCGCAGACCGTTGTTGACTGTATTTTTTTATCTTCGTTATGTTGTTTGTCTTCTTTGGAAGTATTCATAAGCTGGTTATACTTGACCGTTCCGCGTTGAACGTTATGATACTTTACTAAATGTTGGTCGATCCGTATAGACTTTCGAGAACACCAGGAAATCGGACATTTTCTGGACCGGTTCATCTTCTTTTGTCGGGTAGCATGACTTTCACCCTGAGGATATTTATGAACGAGGCGCAAATGACGAGGAATATTTACCACCTCTAGCGGACATTCAGGACACTGTCGGAGAGGCTGTTTTTTCCGTTTCTTCTCGGCAATTTTCTCCATATAATCATCTGGTTTCCTTTTCACTGGTTTATTTTCTATTTTTTGCACGAGTCCGCTTAGAATAGGCGATATTACATCTTCTACAATATCCACAAGTTTAGAGTTCATCAGCAAATCATTCGAGACGTGTTGTTCGATCAATCCCTCGGACTGATAACTATCGTCGAGTTGTGTTTCTTGGTTGATCTCATCCGGCATGTTTTCAACCTGTAACTGCTTTTGCCCTCGTAGCGTTTCGGTATCTCGGTCATCTAATGGTGTTTCATCTGGTTCGCTCACTGTCATACGTTCTATATCAACGCTTTCCTCCGTATCGGTTTGTTCGTTTACCGTTATATTTTCACGAAGGTCGCTGAATACCTCCACATCTGGTGGGCGGTTTTCTTCTAAGCCCAACTCCAGTCCATCGTGTTCCATAGTCGCAGCGGTTTGAAAAGTGATATTCGCTGCGATTTGAACAACATATATAGCATCTCGATTCTTTTATATGTAGATTTTATTACTCTACCTTCTTTAGATTATAGCACGATGCACGAGACAGACACGTAAATTACACGGAATCTGTTAGATATAAGCGCGGGTCAGCCACGGGTAGCTTTTAGACATGTAGATTTTAGAACGAACGTAGAACCGGAATGTTCGACACATAGAGAAAAAAGCAGCGTCGGTAGATTACATCGGAGACGGGTAGAGAGGAGAGTGAATGATTTATATGGTAATTCGTTGCACCTGTGGGGACACTAACAATATGTACGTGACACACAGTCCGCTGAATAACGAGCGCGCGTAAGAGAACCAGACAAACTTCTAACCGTGTATTCAAATGTTTATTTCTACAGGCCGTTAGACCGTGTCGTTATATAATAGCGTAAGGGTATTTATATATTACAGGAAACAGTGTGAGCTATTTCATTCTCTCCCGGTTAGTTGTAGCTGTGGTTGGAAGTACCGACGTTATTTACCGGGTCTAATTCAATAAACCGATCCCGATATCTATATCCTGGAATAATCGGCCACTGGTAAGCTATGTATACTTTTTCTTTTTCTATAATATTAAATCGGGTCTATTAAGGTTTTATGCATTATATTATGAAACTATATCGTATAAATATTTCAAGAAAGTTCACTAATTTAATTTTCAGGAGAAAATATTATATTTCTAATTCATTACAAAGTAACGGAATTCTCTCTTATATATATATTTTAAGAGAGATCGTCCCTCTTTATAAAACATATCCACCTTGTTTTATTTATTTTCAGTTTCACATCATAATGGATTCGTTAAATGCCCTATCGGCCGAGGAATATATCGAACGACATCATCTTTGGCCAGGATGTATTAACGGTGTTAACGGTTTTGACCAATATAAAGAAACGGTCAAATCTATGTTCGAAGATGGCGTATTCAGTCAAACACGATGGTCTGTGTTGGATATTTTTACAAATCGCGTTTGCGCAAAAATACCACAGACCGAAGCGGACAAAGTTCTTAAATTTTACCGAACTTTTAAAAAGAAAAACAAAAACTCTTTCATTCATCGCTTTTTACATTCCGTTTTATTATCATTTCAAAGATTATGAACTGTCTACCAAATCGATACGACGTAAAGTTCTTTTCACCGGCTGTTGTTGCAAAGTATTATCTTTCTTTCTGTTGTCGTGTAGTGGACGCAAATCTTCATCCTGGAGCGGTTCTTGTCGAGTTCTCTCTTCACTCGGTTGTACTTCTGGAGTTTCTCTTTTAAATGTGATGGAACATTCTGTCCAATCGGGAACAGCGTTAAACAAGGACCGAGTTAAATAATCATATGGTACCGACTGGTGTTGTGGTAGATA
>JAVTVY010045902.1:0-20001 GCA_036873755.1 Hanleya hanleyi
TTCCGGCGAGGATCGAACTCGCGACCTTCTGCGTGTTAAGCAGACGTGATAACCACTACAGCACGGAACCAGTTGTGTCAAATTGTCGCTTAAAAATAACATGTTGGAACATATCCCTTAGATGTTGTATTAACTCCTTAAATGTGTCAGAAGTACCGGCTCTTCCAAGTGTACTCACTGTTGGTACCCTAATGAGTTTTGCAACGCTTTAGGTTTAAGGGTGTTGATTCAATTGTACAGTTAATTTAGTCAAGTTATTAAATATCTGCATTCATGAGAGAACGAGCTCTATGATCTCTTTGCTGTACACATGGCTATTGGAATTATCAGCCATGTTGAAAACGTAAAATAAATTAAAGGATTGTGCTGTAACACCAGTTGAATCATGTGTCAACTGAAACCAACTATTGCGCAATATCTATGTTTTAGCATCATCATACTCAGTGGGAGAAATATAGATTGGAAAAAGGTTCCGGAGATCGAACTCACGACCTTCTGCGTGTGAAGCAGACGTGATAACCACTACACCACGGAACCATTTTAAGGAGGTTCAAATAGGGACGCTGTCAGTGAATAGTCGAAGCTCATAAAATGTTTATTACCGCAGCATCTTGTATGACTTACACGGACCAGCATCACCATAGAAGACGCTGGCTGTACGGTCATTCTTAATATATCTGGCTATAGTGAGTGCTCTCGTGATAATTCGTGATGGTCAGGGATTCCTTGATGATCGTGGTCGTACTTTTAAATGGCAACTTTAAATTCTTGTTATTAGGTGTATAGATGTTCTAAGTTTTTAAAATGGAGTCGATTTATCTGATAACATGATATATGTGTAAAGAGCGATATCGATTACAACATGATTGGGCTATAGGCGGTCATACCTCATTCCGGCCTTTTGAAAAGACAATTGCTTACCATTCCTGTCAGGCCAGGGTAACGCTGATTAAGCACACAGCCATTGTGGCTCCATGCATGAAAAATAAATCTGTGAAACTTGTTGAAGCTTTATGATTAGTTTTCAAAGACTTTCCCGTCGAAATGAGAACATGCGCCAAGCGTGTCGGGCCTTTCGAATGAGAATTGTTCACCATTCTCGTCCAATCGGGATAACCCTGAGTATTCTCACAACGCTTGGGGCTCCATGCGCGAAGAATAAATTTGTGAAACTTGTCGAAGATTTATGGTAATTGTGATTAGTTCTCGCAGAGTTTCCCGCCGAAACGCGAACATGTGTCAAGCGTATCGGGCCTTTCGAAAAGGAATTGCTCACCAACGCTGATTAAGCTCACAGTCATTGTGGACCCATACATGAAGAATACATTTCTGACACTTGTCAAAGCTTTATGGTATTTGTGATTGGTTTTCAAAGAGTTTCCCGCCGAAACGCGGACATGCGCCAAGTGTGCCTGGCCTTTCGGAAAAGGAATTGCTTACCATTCTGGTTTATCTGATAATATGATATATGACATCGTGGCTCCGTTTAGATTTATCTGATAACATGATATATGACATCGTGGCTCCATGCGTGAATAATAAATTTGTGAAACTTGATGGTATTTGTGATTAGTTTTCAAAGATTTGAAAATTATTACTTCAGGTTCCGGCGAGGATCGAACTCGCGACCTTCTGCGTGTTAAGCAGACGTGATAACCACTACACCACGGAACCACTTGTGTCAAATTCTCGCTTAAAAATAACATGTTGGAACATACCCCTTAGATGTTGCATTAACTCTTTAAATGTGTCAGTAGTAGCGGCTCTTCCAAGTGTACTCACTGTTGGTACCCTAAATGGGTTTTGCAGCGCTTTAGGTTTAAGGGTGTTGATTCAATTGTACAGTTAATTTAGTCAAGTTATTTAAATATCTGCATTCATGAGAGAACGAGCTCTATTATCTCTTTCAGTCTTTATTGCTGTACACATGGCTATTGGAATTATCAGCCATGTTGTAAAGGTAAAATAAATTAAATGGTTGTGCTGTAACACCAGTTGAATCATGTGTCAACTGAAACCAGCTAATGCGCAATATCTATGTTTTAGCATCATCATACTCAGTGGGAGAAATATAGATTGGAAAAAGGTTCCGGCGAGGATCGAACTCGCGACCTTTTGCGTGTGAAGCAGACGTGATAACCATTATACCACGGAATCATTTTAAGGAGGTTCAAATAGGTACGCTGTCAGTGAATAGTCGAAACTCATAAAATGTTTATTACCGCAGCATCTTGTATGACTTACACGGACCAGCATCACCATAGAAGACACTGGCTGTACGGTCTTAATATATCTGGCTATAGTGAGTGTTCTCATGATAATTCCTGATTGTCAGGGATTCCTTGATGATCGTGGTCGTACTTTTAAATGCCAGCTTTAAATTCTTGTTATTAGGTGTAGATGTTCTAAGTTTTTAAAATGGAGTCGATTTATCTGATAACATGATATATGTGTAAAAGCGATATCGATTACAACATGACTGGGCTTATGGCGGTCATACCTCATTCTGGCCTTTTGAAAAGACAATTGCTTACCATTCCGGTCAGGCCAGGGTAACGCTGATTAAGCACACAGCCATGGTGGCTCCATGCATGAAAAATAAATCTGTGAAACTTGTCGAAGCTTTATGATTAGTTTTCAAAGACTTCCCCGTCGAAATGAGAACATGCGCCAAGCGTGTCGGGCCTTTCGAATGGGAATTGTTCATCATTCTCGTCCAATCGGGATAACCCTGAGTATTCTCACAACGCTCGGGGCTCCATGCGCGAAGAATAAATTTGTGAAACTTGTCGAAGATTTATGGTAATTGTGATTAGTTCTCGCAGAGTTTTCAGCCGAAATGCGAACATGTGTCAAGCGTGTCGGGCCTTTCGAAAAGGAATTGCTCACCAACGCTGATTAAGCTCACAGCCATTGTGGACCCATACATGAAGAATACATTTCTGACACTTGTCAAAGCTTTATGGTATTTGTGATTGGTTTTCAAAGAGTTTCCCGCCGAAACGCGGACATGCGCCAAGTGTGTCTGGCCTTTCGGAAAAGGAATTGCTTACCATTCTGGTTTATCTGATAATATGATATATGACATCGTGGCTCCATGATATATGACATCGTGGCTCCGTTCAGATTTATCTGATAACATGATATATGACATCGTAGCTCCATGCGTGAATAATAAATTTGTGAAACTTGTCGAAGCTTTATGATTAGTTTTCAAAGACTTCCCCGTCGAAATGAGAACATGCGCCAAGCGTGTCGGGCCTTTCGAATGGGAATTGTTCACCATTCTCGTCCAATCGGGGTAACCCTGAGTATTCTCACAACGCTTGGGGCTCCATGCGCGAAGAATAAATTTGTGAAACTTGTCGAAGATTTATGGTAATTGTGATTAGTTCTCGCAGAGTTTCCCGCCGAAACGCGAACATGTGTCAAGCGTGTCGGGCCTTTCGAAAAGGAATTGCTTACCATTCTGGTTTATCTGATAATATGATATATGACATCGTGGCTCGGTTCAGATTTATCTGATAACATGATATATGACATCGTGGCTCCATGCGTGAATAATAAATTTGTGAAACTTGATGGTATTTGTGATTAATTTTCAAAGATTTGAAAATTATTACTTCAGGTTCCGGCGAGGATCGAACTCGCGACCTTCTGCGTGTTAAGCAGACGTGATAACCACTACACCACGGAACCACTTGTGTCAAATTCTCGCTTAAAAATAACATGTTGGAACATACACCTTAGATGTTGCATTAACTCTTTAAATGTGTCAGTAGTCCCGGCTCTTCCAAGTGTACTCACTGTTGGTACCCTAAATGAGTTTTGCAGCGCTTTAGGTTTAAGGGTGTTGATTCAATTGTACAGTTAATTTAGTCCAGTTATTTAAATATCTGCATTCATGAGAGAACGAGCTCTATGATCTCTTTCAGTCTTTATTGCTGTACACGTGGCTATTGGAATTATCAGCCATGTTGTAAAGGTAAAATAAATTAAAGGGTTGTGCTGTAACACCAGCTGAATCATGTGTCAACTGAAACCAACTAATGCGTAATATCTATGTTTTAGCATCATCATACTCAGTGGGAGAAATATAGATTGGGAAAAGGTTCCGGCGAGGACCGAACTCGCGACCTTCTTCGTGTGAAGCAGACGTGATAACCACTATACCACGGAATCATTTTAAGGAGGTTCAAATAGGTACGCTGTCAGTGAATAGTCGAAACTCATAAAATGTTTACTACCGCAGCATCTTGTATGACTTACACGGACCAGCATCACCATAGAAGACGCGGGCTGTACGGTCATTCTTAATATATCTGGCTATAGTGAGTGTTCTCGTCATAATTCGTGATGGTCAGGGATTCCTTGATGATCGTGGTCGTACTTTTAAATGCCAACTTTAAATTCTTGTTATTAGGTGCAGATGTTCTAAGTTTTTAAAATGGAGTCGAATTATCTGATAACATGATATATGTGTAAAAAGCGATATCGATTACAACATGACTGGGCGAAAGGCGGTCATTCCTCATTCTGGCCTTTTGAAAAGACAATTGCTTACCATTCCGGTCAGGCCAGGGTAACGCTGATTAAGCACACAGCCATTGTGGCTCCATGCATGAAAAATAAATCTGTGAAACTTGTCGAAGCTTTATGATTAGTTTTCAAAGACTTTTCCGTCGAAACGAGAACATGCGCCAAACGTGTCGGGCCTTTCGAATGGGAATTGTTCACCATTCTCGTCCGATCGGGATAACCCTGAGTATTCTCACAACGCTTGGGGCTCCATGCGCGAAGAATAAATTTGTGAAACTTGTCGAAGATTTATGGTAATTGTGATTAGTTCTCGCAGAGTTTCCCGCCGAAACGCGAACATGTGTCAAGCGTGTCGGGCCTTTCGAAAAGGAATTGCTCACCAACGCTGATTAAGCTCACAGCCATTGTGGACCCATACATGAAGAATACATTTCTGACACTTGTCAAAGCTTTATGGTATTTGTGATTGGTTTTCAAAGAGTTCCCGCCGAAACGCGGACATGCGCCAAGTGTGTCTGGCCTTTCGGAAAAGGAATTGCTTACCATTCTGGTTTATCTGATAATATGATATATGACATCGTGGCTCCGTTCAGATTTATCTGATAACATGATATATGACATCGTGGCTCCATGCGTGAATAATAAATTTGTGAAACTTGATGGTATTTGTGATTAGTTTTCAAAGATTTGAAAATTATTACTTCAGGTTCCGGCGAGGATCGAACTCGCGACCTTCTGCGTGTTAAGCAGACGTGATAACCACTACACCACGGAACCACTTGTGTCAAATTCTCGCTTAAAAATAACATGTTGGAACATACCCCTTAGATGTTGCATTAACTCTTTAAATGTGTCAGTAGTACCGGCTCTTCCAAGTGTACTCACTGTTGGTACCCTAAATGAGTTTTGCAACGCTTTAGGTTTAAGGGTGTTGATTTAATTGTACAGTTAATTTAGTCTCATGAGAGAACGAGCTCTATGATCTCTTTCAGTCTTTATTGCTGTACACATGGCTATTGGAATTATCAGCCATGTTGAAAAGGTAAATAAATTAAAGGATTGTGCTCTAACATCAGTTGAATCATGTGTCAACTGAAACCAACTAATGCGCAATATCTATGTTTTAGCATCATCATACTCAGTGGAAGAAATATAGATTGGAAAAAGGTTCCGGCGAGGACCGAACTCGCGACCTTCTTCGTGTGAAGCAGACGTGATAACCACTATACCACGGAATCATTTTAAGGAGGTTCAAATAGGTACGCTGTCAGTGAATAGTCGAAACTCATAAAATGTTTATTACCGCAGCATCTTGTATGACTTACACGGACCAGCATCACCATAGAAGACACTGGCTGTACGGTCTTAATATATCTGGCTATAGTGAGTGTTCTCATGATAATTCCTGATTGTCAGGGATTCCTTGATGATCGTGGTCGTACTTTTAAATGCCAACTTTAAATTCTTGTTATTAGGTGTAGATGTTCTAAGTTTTTAAAATGGAGTCGATTTATCTGATAACATGATATATGTGTAAAAAGCGGTATCGATTACAACATGACTTGGCTATAGGCGGTCATACCTCCTTCTGGCCTTTATAAAAGACAATTGCTTACCATTTCGGTCAGGCCAGGGTAACGCTGATTAAGCACACAGCCATTGTGGCTCCATGCATGAAAAATAAATCTGTGAAACTTGTCGAAGCTTTATGATTAGTTTTCAAAGACTTCCCTGTCGAAATGAGAACATGCGCCAAGCGTGTCGGGCCTTTCGAATGGGAATTGTTCACCATTCTCGTCCAATCGGGATAACCCTGAGTATTCTCACAACGCTTGGGGCTCCATGCGCGAAGAATAAATTTGTGAAACTTGTCGAAGATTTATGGTAATTGTGATTAGTTCTCGCAGAGTTTCCCGCCGAAACGCGAACATGTGTCAAGCGTGTCGGGCCTTTCGAAAAGGAATTGCTCACCAACGCTGATTAAGCTCACAGCCATTGTGGACCCATACATGAAAAATACATTTCTGACACTTGTCAAAGCTTTATGGTATTTGTGATTGGTTTTCAAAGAGTTTCCCGCCGAAACGCGGACATGCGCCAAGTGTGTCTGGCCTTTCGGAAAAGGAATTGCTTACCATTCTGGTTTATCTGATAATATGATATATGACATCGTGGCTCCATGATATATGACATCGTGGCTCCGTTCAGATTTATCTGATAACATGATATATGACATCGTAGCTCCATGCGTGAATAATAAATTTGTGAAACTTGATGGTATTTGTGACTAGTTTTCAAGGATTTGAAAATTATTACTTCAGGTTCCGGCGAGGATCGAACTCGCGACCTTCTGCGTGTTAAGCAGATGTGATAACCACTACACCACGGAACCACTTGTGTCAAATTCTCGCTTAAAAATAACATGTTGGAACATACCCCTTAGATGTTGCATTAACTCTTTAAATGTGTCAGTAGTACCGGCTCTTCCAAGTGTACTCACTGTTGGTACCCTAAATGAGTTTTGCAACGCTTTAGGTTTAAGGGTGTTGATTTAATTGTACAGTTAATTTAGTCTCATGAGAGAACGAGCTCTATGATCTCTTTCAGTCTTTATTGCTGTACACATGGCTATTGGAATTATCAGCCATGTTGAAAAGGTAAATAAATTAAAGGATTGTGCTGTAACACCAGTTGAATCATGTGTCAACTGAAACCAACTAATGCGCAATATCTATGTTTTAGCATCATCATACTCAGTGGGAGAAATATAGATTGGAAAAAGGTTCCGGCGAGGATCCAACTCTCGACCTTCTGCGTGTGAAGCAGACGTGATAACCACTACACCACGGAACCATTTTAAGGAGGTTCAAATAGGTACGCTGTCAGTGAATAGTCGAAACTCATAAAATGTTTATTACCGCAGCATCTTGTATGACTTACACGGACCAGCATCACCATAGAAGACGCTGGCTGTACGGTCATTCTTAATATATCTGGCTATAGTGAGTGTTCTCGTGATAATTCGTGATGTTCAGGGATTCCTTGATGATCGTGGTCGTACTTTTAAATGCCAACTTTAAATTCTTGTTATTAGGTGTAGATGTTCTAAGTTTTTAAAATGGAGTCGATTTATCTGATAACATGATATATGTGTAAAAAGCGATATCGATTACAACATGACTGGGCTATAGGCGGTCATACCTCATTCTGGCCTTTTGAAAAGACAATTGCTTACCATTCCGAACAGGCCAGGGTAACGCTGATTAAGCACACAGCCATTGTGGCTCCATGAATGAAAAATAAATCTGTGAAACTTGTCGAAGCTTATGATTAGTTTTCAAAGATTTGAAAATTATTACTTCAGGTCCCGGCGGGGATCGAACTCGCGACCTTAACTGCGTGTTAAGCAGACGTGATAACCACTACACCACGGAACCGCTTGTGTCAAATTGTCGCTTAAAAATAACATGTTGGAACATACCCCTTAGAGGTTGCATTAACTCTTTAAATGTGTCAGTAGTACCGGCTCTTCCAAGTGTACTCACTGTTGGTACCCTAAATGAGTTTTGCAACGCTTTAGGTTTAAGGGTGTTGATTCAATTGTACAGTTAATTTAGTCAAGTTATTTAAATATCTGCATTCATGAGAGAACGAGCTCTATGATCTCTTTCAGTCTTTATTGCTGTACACATGGCTATTGGAATTATCAGCTATGTTGAGAAGGTAAAACATGCGCCAAGTGTGTCTGGCCTTTCGGAAAAGTAATTGCTTACCATTCTGGTTTATCTGATAATATGATATATGACATCGTGGCTCCATGATATATGGCATCGTGGCTCCGTTCAGATTGATCAGATAACATGATATATGACATCGTGGCTCCATGCGTGAATAATAAATTTGTGAAACTTGATGGTATTTGTGATTAGTTTTCAAAGATTTGAAAATTATTACTTCAGGTTCCGGCGAGGATCGAACTCGCGACCTTCTGCGTGTTTTTTTTTTCTTTTGAAATGAAAAAATAATTTATTCACAGTAATATGTACACATTTGTATCATTCTTTTCAGCCTTGTATAAAAGTAGTTATATCACAGCATTGATCGGGCTGAATTACCAAGTCAATAATCAATATCACAAAAACACCTTAAAAGGGGATCATAATATTCTTTCAAATTAGGAAACAAATCTTTGAATTCTGTATTACACAAATGGCATGATTTTGACACCAAGTTTTCTTAAATTCCGATTTTCTCATACGAATATAATCAACCTCAGCCCTTGACTTAATACAAGCTTTCACTTTGTTAATGATAGAAGTCTTGGATACCATCTGATTTTGAAAAATCATTTCATTCCGTGCACACCACACACTAAACTGAAAAACTGTAATTAGACACACATACATAGCATTCTCCGATTTAGACATTGTTACACCAAAAAGCTTATGTATCAAATGCTTCTCGCACATATTAGGTGCAAACCCACCATATTGCAAAAGTAATCTTTCAAAGTACAGAAAAACATGTTTTATCATATTACATTCAATAAACAAATGTTCTCGTGTTTCAGAAAGGGGACAAAAACACAAACATCATCCGTACAAATATTAAATCTAAGTAATCTTTCTTTTACGGGTAAAATACCGTGCACCAATTTAAAAGAAAAATTAACCAAGTTATTATCAAGAAAACAGTGAAACACTCTTCTCCAAATAATAGACCAATCCAGTGTCGGCGAACTCGACATGGCTCGTGGTACAAGAACTACTTTGCTAATAAACATATTATATATGAATCTACTATTATATATAACCGGGGGTAGAGATTGCCCGTTATAGAACTCTCTCCATGCATTCAAGGCAAACTGGTAAAAGGGTGAAACTTTCATACTATGAGGGATATTATTTCTGCTAAATTCTGGACGTATACTTCTCAGGGGAATACCCAACCAGTAAATTGCAAAATATTTCCATTGAGCTTTAGTGTCATAAATTAATCGCAGAATATGTCTCACAGCAAAAGTTTTCATTTTACACTCAACATTTTGAATATTCAATCCCCCTTCGTTATACTTATTATACAACACTTCTCTCTTTATGCCCTCAGGCTTCCCGTCCCACAAAAATTTAAAAACAGTTTGAACAGACTTTGTAACACATTGTTTTGAGAGTAATACACATTGTACGGTGTACCATAATACAGCTAATGCGACCGTATTGATTAGAATACCTCTACCTCTCAAGGTCAGATACCTTCCTGACCAACATGAAACATTCTTTTGAACCTTATTGATCACATGATTGCAGTTCAAATCAATATCATTCTCACCAAAATAAACACCACATATCTTGGCGTTATTTACAACTTTAAAACCAGGGACAGGTGCATTAGTTTCATTCCATTTCCCAATAGGCAAAGCTGAACTCTTGTCTACATTAAGTCTGGCCCCAGAAGCCAGTTCATATCTATCCCCCAGCCTAGCTACATGGGGAACAGATTCTACACTCGACACAATAACGGTTACGTCATCAGCAAAGGCTGTGTCTTTAACTTGTTTATTTGTCCCTGGAATTTGAATACCCTTAATAGCTTGACAGTTCCTAATAGCAGTGATAAAAGGTTCCAAAGTCATTATATACAACAGCGGTGAAATACCACATCCTTGACGGACGCCTCTAGTTAGATTAAAACTATCAGTTAAATGGCCATTTACCAATACACTGCTAGAAATATCAGTGTACAGCAGCCGCACCCATTTGCGAAAATCAGGACCAAACTTATATTGTTCCAAGCATCTAAACAAAAATGACCAATCAACACGGTCAAAGGCTTTTTCCTGGTCCAAATTTATAAAACAAGCCATTAAGTCCTTCTGTACTACATAATCATACGTGTTTCGTAATAAATGGAGGTTATCAAGAATTGATCTCCCAGGAACACCACAAGTTTGGTTCTGATGTACAATCGTTTCTATCACTTTTTTAAGACGATTGCAAAGAGCCTTAGATAAGATCTTATAATCACAATTCAATAAGCTGATGGGTCTCCAATTTTTCACAAATTCTGAATTATTTGGATCTTTACATATTAGAGTTATAATTCCAGCTCTTTGACTACCACTCATACGACCCTCTCTAAAACAATGGTTAACAACTTGCGTGTAAATATCACCAATAACGGGCCAGTAGTGCATATAAAATTCAGCTGGAAGACCGTCAGACCCCGGCGATTTATAACGTGGCATGTCTTTTAAAGCATCATACAACTCATCCTTTGACATAAAGCCTTCACAAAAAGAACTGTCACCCTCACTCAATTCAGGCAAGGCATCAATGAATTCATCTTGAATAGCAGAATCAGTATGTTGTTTTGTGTATAATTTCTGGTAATACTCATGAACACAACTAGATATATCTGATTGTGAATTATGACTTACAGAGACATTTTCGTGACATTTTAAACATTTCATCATTTTCTTTTTCCCCCTATTACTTTCACGTCTTAAGAAATACCTCGATGGTTTCTCACTTTCTAGAAAGTGCACAGCCTTGGCTCTAATAATAGACCCTTTATTAAACTCAGCTTGTAAAGCATTTATCGCAGCTTTCACCTCCCCAATTTCAACCACATTTAACACAGGATCAGCTTTCAATCTATTCAGTTCAGAATTGAGTTCATTCAGTTTTTCCCTGGAAGACCTGGCTTTCTCAATGGAAAATTGTTTAATTTCATGTTTCGCCCTAATTTTAAAGTTATCCCATTGGTCTACCATACATGACTGTTCAATGTTATCGAATAATTCAGAAAAAATTCCTTCAATTCTGCCTTCAAAGTTTGAATTTTCAAACACCGACACGTTACATTTCCAGTAACCAGGCCCCCAAGTAATTACGCCCTCCAATGATACATCAAAATATACACCAGAATGATCAGAGAAAGAAACATGTACTATATCAGTTAATGACACAGAAGTACTCAAAACATTCGACAAATAAAATCTATCAATACGTGTGGCTATGTTGCCTCTACTCCAGGTGTAAGCTTTTTGGTGTGGATGAATTTTCCTATAAACATCAAAAATATTAAAATCCCTCTTTAAAACATCCATCTCTGCTTTTCCTTCCCATCCCGCATTAACATTGCCCCCACATTTATCTAATTTTACATTTTCGACGAAATTAAAATCGCCACCAATAATTAATAAATCATTCCCACCAATCAATTCATCTATATCTTTTATGAATGCTTTACGTTCAGTGGGACTATTTGGGGCGTAAACACACACTAACTTCATTAATATATTGTCTATATCAACAGTCAAAACAATATATCGGCCTTTCGGGCACCTCCTAACATTTTTAATTTCACAATCGATAGAATATCTCACAATTATCCCCACGCCACAACTTTGCGTTGTGCCGTAAGCCGACCTACATTGCCCAGGTATATCCAACTTTTTAGCATCAGAATAATTCTCAAAGTGCGTTTCTTGTAGAAATAAAATGTCAATTTCATTGTTGAAGACAAAGTCTTTTACCTGAGCTTTCTTTAAATCGTCCCTTAGACCATTTGTATTCAAGCTAGCAACTCTAAAAACAGTCATTAGGAAAAAGATAAAGAAAGTATGTAGTGTATACATTGTGCTTGATTATTTGAACACAGTTCATTTTGCCCTGCCTTTTCCCCGTCTATTCTTTGTTTTCCTCACCAATGAGGCCTGCTTGCGATAGTCCAACAATGTATTGTCCACGACTCCAGGTGTTGGGGTCATTGTTTTTTCATTGTCACTGATTGTTTCTTGCTGCGTTGTTGAGTCTATTTCCCCGTCAGACTGAGTCAACTGCATCGGAACAATTTCTGAATGAGGGTCCACACACATGACCCCTTCACGAACATTATTGTCTCCCACAATTTCTTGGGTTTGTTCTTGACTACCCCGATGTTCCGAAATTTTCTGCCGCTTCGAATCGCTGCATGTCTCAGCTGGACTCTCCACATTGTGGTTTTCAGCTACAACCACAATTTCATTAACACCAACATCCTCTGGTTTATGTGAATCACCTACATCTTCATCTTCATACATCTCTTCCTCATCGCTGTGCACTTCATTTCCATCCGAATCAAATTCTCTCCTTTCCATACATACACTACTTTCCCTGTCACTGTTATTCTCCACATCAATGTCATCCTCCACGTCCCCTTGTCCTAGTGGACTAGGTACCTTTGGGTAGTCAGTATTTCGACCGCTCCAGCCTTTAACACGTGAAGCATACGAAAAGGATCGGGACGAGCACTCAGTGATGTTATGTTGGCAAGAACCGCATATTTTACAATTTTCAGGACAGTTTTTTTCAGTGTGGGGTCTCCATGGGGCGAAAATCCGTCACAGTTCGCGCACCATTTCGCACAACATTCATAAGAAGTATGTTGCGCTTGTCCACATTTCTTGCACTCGGATATCTGGCCCGAAAAGATTACTACTGATGAAGTCAAGCAAAGGAAAAAAAAATTAACCGCCCAACGTGGGGCTCGAACCCACGACCCCGAGATTAAGAGTCTCGTGCTCTACCGACTGAGCTAGCCGGGCTATTTGTACATACCAACCTGACATTATTTTCTTCTGATACAAGTCTGTTTTTAACCTCAGCTTTTCTGCAAATCTGAGTTTTAGTCTCCAGCTTCTGCAAGCCTTAGTGTTTCAGTCCCCATTTTTATACAGATTTGTGTTTAGACCCCAGCTTTTCTGTAAATCTTCGTTTCATTCCTAAGCTTTCCTACAGGTATGTGTTTTTTGTATGTTCGTTAGGGGTACTGGCACTGCACGTTGTTATAAAACCCAAACAAACAGCTGAAGAGTAAAAAAAACCGATGCCAACGAGACTCGAACTCGCAATCTTATATATATATGTAAACACACTGTTTTCTATCAATTCATAGAAAACTATCACATAGTAGAAAGATAAAAACAATGTTTTCTAATAATGAGTGCAATGTACATGGAGTTGAAACGTTGCAGATTACTTCATCACCGTCGATATTGACAGGTAGGTTCTGTTTGAGAAACTTCCTTTTGAATGTTTCGAAGTCATATTTGGTATTGTAATAAAAATTTGACTTCATATGATTTCATTGCGGGCACACCAAACACAGAAATGAACTACATTAACCAGGTATACATACATTGCTGTTTCGTCTTTTCCCATCTGTTCATCAAGATTATAGGAGAAACCCTGAACAAATCTTCTAACAATGTAGCAACATAATCATGAAAATGTTTGAACACCATCCGTCGAGCCGGAATCGAACCAGCGACCTAAGGATGACAACTTTCAATGCATCTACAGTCCTCCGCTCTACCAACTGAGCTATCGACGGCTGATCCTTCTTCCGAAAGTCTGCGTTTCAGTCCCAAGCTTTTCCACAGGTATGTGTTTTTTTCTGTGTGTTCATCAGGGATACTGGCAATGTGCGCTGTTATAAAAACCAAACAAACAGCTAAAGTGTAAAAAAAAAACACGACCCCGACGAGACTCGAACTCGCAATCTTCTGATTCGAAGTCAGACGCCTTTTTTTTTTTTTTTCCTCATTGAATTTTATTCAATCAAATAAATATACATATATATATTTACATCGCATAACTTGATAACATAGCAGATTAAAAACAATTATTGAATGATATCACATATGAGTGCTATGTCACAAGAAGGTCACTCTACATCATACACAAATTATCCAACATATTTACAAACAGTGAGGAGAAGGCATCTTCAGAACTGTACACATGCTCTCAAAATTTACAAACAACTGTGAGGTCATCAAGACACTTAACATATGGGTTAAGTTTTAGAAATCTCTTGTTAAACAGTGCATAATTGTTTTCACTCTGTTTGAACACCATCCGTCGAGCAGGAATCGAACCAGCGACCTAAGGATGACAACTTTCAATGCATCTACAGTCCTCCGCTCTACCAACTGAGCTATCGACGGCTGATCCTTCTTCCGAAAGTCTGCGTTTCAGTCCCAACCTTTTCTACAGGTGTGTGTTTTTTTCTGTGTGTTCATCAGGGATACTGGCAATGTGCTCTGTTATAAAAACCAAACAAACAGCTAAAGTGTAAAAAAAAAAACACGACCCCGACGAGACTCGAACTCGCAATCTTCTGATTCGAAGTCAGACGCCTTATCCATTAGGCGACGGGGCCTCCATAAATACCGAGGAGAATTTCTTGTTTCACTCATAGGCCTGAAATTGGATTCGATGCTGGGAAATTGAGTGATAACTCTTCTAGAAGTTATGATTATTTTGACATCTGATTGAATAACATCACAATCAAATTGGCGGACTAATTCAGTGTCAGAGATATTAGGGTGCAGCCCACACCTCAATTTCAGGCACGATTAACTCTGCAGTTGTGCGTAGGTGCGATCAACAAGCATTTGTTCTATCCTCGTTTGGAGAAACGGTGACGTCCAACAGGGTAATACTATAGATATCAGTTAGTAGAAAGGATAGAAGAATTACCATGCTGTCAAATACGGGAGACCTTCCTTATTATGAAATCTGGGAGGGGCCACTTTGTGCGAAACAGTGGCGGATGTGGACTGCACCCTTATACAGCATATGGACGATATGTCTTCTCAAAGTAATTCTCAAGACTATAATGTTGACAAATTGAGATATAAGTTTAAGCTTCATGAACCCAGGACGTAAAAACGTACGAGCGAAAAGATTACTACTGATGAAGTCAAGCAAAGGAAAAAATTAACCGCCCAACGTGGGGCTCGAACCCACGACCCCGAGATTAAGAGTCTCGTGCTCTACCGACTGAGCTAGCCGGGCTATTTGTACATACCAACCTGACATTATTTTCTTCTGATACAAGTCTGTTTTTAACCTCAGCTTTTCTGCAAATCTGAGTTTTAGTCTCCAGCTTCTGCAAGCCTTAGTGTTTCAGTCCCCATTTTTATACAGATTTGTGCTTAGACCCCAGCTTTTCTGTAAATCTTCGTTTCAGTCCTAAGCTTTTCTACAGGTATGTGTTTTTTCTATGTTCGTTAGGGGTACTGGCACTGCACGTTGTTATAAAACCCAAACAAACAGCTGAAGAGTAAAAAAAAACGATGCCAACGAGACTCGAACTCGCAATCTTATACATATATGTAAACACACTGTTTTCCATCAATTCATAGAAAACTATCACATAGTAGAAAGATAAAAACAATGTTTTCTAATAATGAGTGCAATGTACATGGAGTTGAAACGTTGCAGATTACTTCATCACCGTCGATATTGACAGGTAGGTTCTGTTTGAGAAACTTCCTTTTGAATGTTTCGAAGTCATATTTGGTATTGTAATAAAAATTAGACTTCATATGATTTCATTGCGGGCACACCAAACACAGAAATGAACTACATTAATCAGGTATACATACATTGCTGTTTCGTCTTTTCACATCTGTTCATCAAGATTATAGGAGAAACCCTGAACAAATCTTCTAACAATGTAGCAACATAATCATGAAAATGTTTGAACACCATCCGTCGAGCCGGAATCGAACCAGCGACCTAAGGATGACAACTTTCAATGCATCTACAGTCCTCCGCTCTACCAACTGAGCTATCGACGGCTGATCCTTCTTCCGAAAGTCTGCGTTTCAGTCCCAAGCTTTTCTACAGGTATGTGTTTTTTCTGTGTGTTCATCAGGTATACTGGCAATGTGCGCTGTTATAAAAACCAAACAAACAGCTAAAGTGTAGAAAAAAAACACGACCCCGACGAGACTCGAACTCGCAATCTTCTGATTCGAAGTCAGACGCCTTATCCATTAGGCCACGGGGCCTCCATAAATACCGAGGAGAATTTCTTGTTTCACTCATAGGCCTGATATTGGATTCGATGCTGGGAAATTGAGTGATAACTCTTCTAGAAGTTATGATTATTTTGACATCTGACTGAATAACATCACAATCAAATTGGCGGACTAATTCAGTGTCAGAGATATTAGGGTGCAGCCCACACCTCAATTTCAGGCACGATTAACTCTGCAGTTGTGCGTAGGTGCGATCAACAAGCAATTGTTCTATCCTCGTTTGGAGAAACGGTGACGTCCAACAGGGTAATACTATAGATATCAGTTAGTAGAAAGGATAGAAGAATTACCATGCTGTCAAATACGGGAGACCTTCCTTATTATGAAATCTGGGAGGGGCCACTTTGTGCGAAACAGTGGCGGATGTGGACTGCACCCTTATACAGCATATGGACGATATGCCTTCTCAAAGTAATTCTCAAGACTATAATGTTGACAAATTGAGATATAAGTTTAAGCTTCATGAACCCAGGACGTAAAAACATACGAGCGAAAAGATTACTACTGATGAAGTCAAGCAAAGGAAAAAATTAACCGCCCAACGTGGGGCTCGAACCCACGACCCCGAGATTAAGAGTCTCGTGCTCTACCGACTGAGCTAGCCGGGCTATTTGTACATACCAACCTGACATTATTTTCTTCTGATACAGGTCTGTTTTTAACCTCAGCTTTTCTGCAAATCTGAGTTTTAGTCTCCAGCTTCTGCAAGCCTTAGTGTTTCAGTCCCCATTTTTATACAGATTTGTGTTTAGACTCCAGCTTTTCTGTAAATCTTCGTTTCAGTCCTAAGCTTTTCTACAGGTATGTGTTTTTTGTATGTTCGTTAGGGGTACTGGCACTGCACGTTGTTATAAAACCCAAACAAACAGCTGAAGAGTAAAAAAAAACGATGCCAACGAGACTCGAACTCGCAATCTTATACATATATGTAAACACACTGTTTTCCATCAATTCATAGAAAACTATCACATAGTAGAAAGATAAAAACAATGTTTTCTAATAATGAGTGCAATGTACATGGAGTTGAAACGTTGCAGATTACTTCATCACCGTCGATATTGACAGGTAGGTTCTGTTTGAGAAACTTCCTTTTGAATGTTTCGAAGTCATATTTGGTATTGTAATAAAAATTTGACTTCATATGATTTCATTGCGGGCACACCAAACACAGAAATGAACTACATTAATCAGGTATACATACATTGCTGTTTCGTCTTTTCCCATCTGTTCATCAAGATTATAGGAGAAACCCTGAACAAATCTTCTAACAATGTAGCAACATAATCATGAAAATGTTTGAACACCATCCGTCGAGCCGGAATCGAACCAGCGACCTAAGGATGACAACTTTCAATGCATCTACAGTCCTCCGCTCTACCAACTGAGCTATCGACGGCTGATCCTTCTTCCGAAAGTCTGCGTTTCAGTCCCAAGCTTTTCTACAGGTATGTGTTTTTTTCTGTGTGTTCATCAGGGATACTGGCAATGTGCGCTGTTATAAAAACCAAACAAACAGCTAAAGTGTAAAAAAAGACACGACCCCGACGAGACTCGAACTCGCAATCTTCTGATTCGAAGTCAGACGCCTTTTTTTTTTCTCATTGAATTTTATTCAATCAAATAAATATACATATATATATTTACATCGCATAACTTGATAACATAGCAGATTAAAAACAATTATTGAATGATATCACATATGGGTGCTATGTCACAAGAAGGTCACTCTACATCATACACAAATTATCCAACATATTTACAAACAGTGAGGAGAAGGCATCTTCAGAACTGTACACATGCTCTCAAAATTTACAAACAACTGTGAGGTCATCAAGACACTTAACATATGGGTTAAGTTTTAGAAATCTCTTGTTAAACAGTGCATAATTGTTTTTACTCTGTAGATGAAACTTTGACCATTTCACACAATTTTCTAAATAACATCGAAAGAACAACGAAATATTTAGGTTTGAATTATGGAATATTCTCATCCGCCGCCTTCTCTCTATAGACAATCTGGCCACAGAACAGATGAGATTTACGAAATATGAATTCACCTTTGTATTGCTTCCTTTGTAGCCGAAAAGTAAAAGTACATTAAAATCCAGGCTATTCAAAACATATACTGGACAGTAACGGAACATGCCCTCCAATAAGTTGCCTAAATAATCCCGAAACTGAGTTAACTCAGGACAAAAGACAAAAAGATGCATCAAATCTTCAGGAGCTGTATTACAGAGTTGGCAGATATTTGAATTAAAAATCCCAATCTTACACAACTTAGATAATGTATACAATATATTATGGCATATTTTGAAATCTAAGTCACAACAATCAGGTGTTTTTCCTGGTAAATACACAAGTTTCCAATATCCTGAAAGTTCTATGTTGGGAAGATTAACAGACCAGAAGTCAGTCGATGTGGGTATTTTAGCAACGTTTTTCCGCAAGAGTGTATAGAAATCTCTGCTTCTCAATTCTAATAATGTGCGAGAACAGTGAGCAAATTGTATAGTTATCTCCCCTTTACCGGGTACAGAATTTTCAGGTATAACCCAACAATGCGGGATACATGACTTAATTAACTCATACATTAGAGTGACCTTTGATGGCTGAACATCAGGAAAAAATCCTTGGACTATTTCACAAATCGCATTATTAGGCAGGAAACCCGGGATCACCTCATACAAGAAGTCTTTTACAGTGACAAGTCCAGAACGAAGAAACAGTTCAGATTCTATACGTCTCCCATTTATCGTTAACCTTGGGTTATAAAAGACTGGTTGAGACCAAAACTGATCACGGGATACTAGTATAATATCAGCCTGTTTTAGCAGGTCATACCAGGCCAAAAACATTTCTTTATAAAAACTCGAGAGTGAATTAAAAACGCTATGTTTGTAAGACATATAGAATAATTCAAACGTAAGATTAAGATCACCACATCTTTGGAGAAAATAACTCATACAAGCCTTCCATACTGGATGGATAGAATTATTCAAATAACGGGATAGAAACTTTAAGCGGAAGGCTCTCATTTTCATCAGAATATCAGGGATATTCAAACCACCAAGACACCGATCATTTATAACAGTTTGATATGCAATCAAATGTGATTTATCACTCCAGAGAAATTTTAAACACACCTCTTTAAGTTTCAGTACATATGAATTTGGAATAGACACCACCATAAGAGTATACCATAACCTTGACATCATTAATGTTGAAATAACAGTGGCTCTACCATTGAGTGTCAATTTACGTTGTTTCCAACGAACAAGTAAATCAGTTATGCTCTTAACTTTGCTTTCCCAATTATTTACATGGCATATATTGCGTGATGGTCCTAGCCAAACACCAAGCACCTTTATACAATCGCGCTTTACCTCAATATTATTCACAAAATTGTCAGGCATATTTTTACCAACATATAATAATTCGTTTTTATCCATGTTAATCCGAGCATTAGATGCTCTGCAATACACTTTACAAACATTAAAAACAGATAAAACAGATTCTTTGTCCGCTAATGTCAAAGTTAGATCATCCGCGTGTTCATAATCTAGTGATATAACATTGGAGCCTGGTAT
>JAVTVY010045903.1:0-21200 GCA_036873755.1 Hanleya hanleyi
CCCCCAGTTGAAATCCTGCCAATATTATGATGGACACGGCCCAAGTTAGAATCACCAGCGATTTTAATCAAAAATCACCAGAAATTTTCATCAAAAGTAGGTCCACTCGAAACATGCTGGCAACAGTCCCATAATGCACCTTCATGCCCAGTGTGAATAACGTCACAGGACATAAGAAGTTGGGTAGGCATTAGGACTCTGACGCACGCTGAACTCTTGGACCCCCAGTTGAAATCCTGCCTATGTTAAGATGGGCACGGCTCAAGTTAGATGGATTCACCAGTGATTTTAATCAAAAATCACCAGAAATTTTCATCAAAAGTAGGTCAGCTCGAAACATGCTGGTAACAGTCCCCTGATGCACTTCAATGCCAAAAATCAAGGTTCTAATATCAACGGTAACACTCAGATATAACATATCTCTCAGATATAACATATATATAAATATTAATATTCATGTCACTGTTCCATTGTTTCTCTAGTTGTATTCCTCTTAAAGTTTGTACTCTGCCTTTGACTGGTGTTTGTACAATAAAATCTTGAATCTTGAATGCTTATTTTGCTGACGAAAGGATTCAGATGGACAATCATTACCGGACAATTTCAAACGGTAGCCCACTTCGAAGAGACAGAAATGACTATGTAGTATTTAATGAGTTGGACAGCCCTGTGCGCGAACAATACCTCGCAGCCGTGCAGTTATATTGTGCACTTTCGGTTGCATGACATTTGGCAAATAGCTATTTTGAATGATTCTCTTTCAGAGCGCAGCCTCTCTATCCTCATTCTCGCAAGCCAGGGCCTAAATTCGCTGGTATTGATGTTCCCGTCCTCTTCCGCACTCGGAATCCCTTTAGAATAGCATTAATCACTTCTGTAAATTCAATACTTATGTGTATCAGCAGACAATGCGCAGAAACATATTACATTTGACGTCATTCTCTCAAGTCGGAGCCCATTTCTGCTAGAATTTACTGGTTCTATACAAAATTTACGTTACTTTGTCAATCAGTTTACGTCATATATAGCAGATACTGGCCATAGATGTTGACCTCGTGGCCAAAGGCTAGGGCCTTTGTTTTCCTGGAGGGGTTTTCGAGTTTGATTTCGATACTTAGATACCTTTCGCATTGACTTTAACTTGGCGGTCATTTTCGCGAATGCAACAATTTGATGTATCAAAAGATAATAACGAGAATTCGACATCATTCTCTTACACACAGACCTTGTTTAGTGAACTAGCCCCGAAACTTCGCACTTGAATCACCTTCGAAATGACTTAGTGACAAACATATTCGCAAATTGAGTATAGGATGATATCCATAAATACTAACTAGAAATGTTTCTTGTTTGCAGAATTTGATTTTAAAGAAAAGAAATTAATAAAATTAGCAACCTTCGAAAAGGCTTGGCCGAACATGTCAGATGAGATGATATTTCCTAAGAATGAAATAGTTAATCATTTATATAGAAGAAACAAACCATGTCTTGGTATTGACTTGCTGCGTGGAAAAGAGTGGCAAGGAATTTAGTTCGCAGATGATAACGAACGTAAATGCAGAAACCTAATTAATTATTTTAATCGAATATCAAGACTGTAACAGGCCTCAATTTGAATAGTGAAAAAGTGTCATTATGCCTGTTCGATAAAGCCTTAAATCGCCACAGATCGAAGTGATAGACCCGATACTAAATTTATTGAAAAATAACTTTGAAGGAAATATAAATTTTCCATTTTGATCGGCAAATTAACCGAGAAGGGAGACTGAAGAGCGCAGATTTTCGCGCTATGACTAAATCCTCGAAATTTATTTGGATTTACAAATGTTTGAAAGCCTTTCTGATTTGCAAAAGGTAACGACTGCACCGAATGTTTTGAAACTTGGCATAGACGATATTTGTACCAAAACATTGCCAAAGCGATCATGGTGAGTTCGTCTGTCAATTCAGTATAGACGGAACGGCAGAGTCAAAATCGTCGGATTTTGAATGGGGAAAGTGAATATATATATATATATGGTATCAGAACTATTACGCAATCCCTACAATTGTGGGTTACAAGTTGAAAATTACTTCCCTTGGCAGAAAAACACTGGCAGATGGCGCTTTTTTCTACAATTACCACTACCTCCGCTGATATGTCTTTCACTGTATTATTGCCACTGCCGCAGGTTTTGACTACAATGTAGTCATTTCTCACTTGTTGTTCTTGTTCTTCTTGTTCTTCTTCTTGTGACTTTTTGAAATGCGCATGCGCTAAGAGAGTGTGATCTCTGCCACACTTTTCTTTTCAACCTCCGATCTCGCATGACAACACTGTCTTCGGGCGAGTTTGAATTCATTTGCAACTATATTCGGTGGAATGAATTATTGCTACGTTAATTTCCGGATTGGATTTATTATACATGAGAATAGTGTGAATAACGTCAAAGGACCTACGAAGTAGGGTAGGCATTAGGACTCCGACAAGCACTAAACACTTGGAGCCCCAGTTGAAATCCTGCCAATATTAAGATGGGCACGGCCCAAGTTAAAATCACCAGTGATTTTAATCAAAAATCACCAAAAAATTTCATCAAAAGTCGGTCAGCTCGAAACATGCTGGCAACAGTCCCCTAATGCACCTTCATGCCCAGTGTGAATAACGTCACAGGACATAAGAACATAGGACTTATAACATTGCAGTCTCAACAAGTGGAGGGGAGGGGGGCCTCGGCCCCCCTCCCCCCCCCCCAGGTTCCGCGGCCCCTGGGTAGGCATTAGGACTCCGACACGCACTGAACTTTTGGACCCCCAGTTGAAATCCTGCCTATATTAAGATGGGCACGGCTCAAGTTAGATTCACCACTGATTTTAATCAAAAATCACCAGAAATTTTCATCAAAAGTAGGTCATCTCGAAACATGCTGGTGACAGTCCCCTAATGCACCTTCATGCCAAAAATCGAAGTTCTAATATCAACGGTAACACTCAGATATAACATATCTCTCAGATATAACATATATATAAATATTAATATTCACGTCACTGTTCCATTGTTTCTCTTGTTGTATTCCTCTTAAAATTTTGTACTCTGCCTTTGACTGGTGTTTGTACAATAAAATCTTGAATCTTGAATGCTTATTTTGCCGACGAAAGGATTCAGATGGACTCACTCATTACCGGACAATTTCAAATGGTAGCCCATTTCGAAGGAACAGAAATGGCTATGTAGTATTTACTGAGTTAGACACCCCTGTGCACGAACAATACCTCACAGTCGTGCAGTTATATTGTGCACTTTCGGTTACAAGCATGACATTTGGCAAATAGCTATTTTGAATGATTCTCTTTCGAAACACAGCCTCTCTATCCTCATTCTCGCAAGCCGGGGCCTTGATTCGCTGGTGTTGATGTTCCCGTCCTCTTCCTCACTCAGAATCCCTTTAGAATAGCATTAATCCCTTCCGTAAATTCAATACTTATGTGTATCAGCAGACAATGAGCAAAAACATATTGCATTTGTCATCATTCTCTCAAGTCGGAGCCCATTTCTGCTAGAATTTACTGGTTCTATACAAAATTTACGTTACTTTATCAATCAGTTTCATGAATGGAATTACGTTATATATAGCTGATACTGGCCATAAAAATGATCTAGTTGAACTCGTGGCCAAAAGCTAGGGCCTTTGTTTTCCTGGAGGGGTTTTTGAGTTTGATTTTGATACTTAAATACCTTTCGCATTGACTTTAACTTTCGGAATGACTTAGTGACAAACATATTCGCGAATTGAGTATAGGAAGATATCCATAGATACTGATTAGAAATGTTTCTTGTTTGCAGAATTTGATTTTAAAGAAAAGAAATTAATAAAATTAGCAACCTTCGAAAAGGCTTGGCCGAACATGTCAGATGAGATGATATTTCCTAAGAATGAAATAGTTAATCATTTATATAGAAGAAGCAAATCATGTCTTGGTATTGACTTGCTGCGTGGAAAAGAGTGGCAAGGAATTTAGCTCGCAGATGATAACGAACGTAAATGCAGAAACCTAATTAATTATTTTAATCGAATATCAAAACTGTAACAGGCCTCAATTTGAATAGTGAAAAAGTGTCATTATGCCTCTTGGACAGTTCGATAAAGCCTTAAATCCCATTCCGTAGTTTCACAGATCGAAGTGATAGACCTGATACTAAATTTATTGAAAAATATCTTTGAAGGAAATATAAATTTTCCATTTTGATCGGCAAATTAAGCGAGAAGGGAGACTGAAGAGCGCAGATTTTCGCGCTATGACTAAATCCTCGAAATTTGTTTGGATTTCCAAATATTTGAAAGCCTTTTTGATTTGCACAAAGTAACGACTGAACCGAATGTTTTGAAACTTGGCATACACGATACTTGTACCAAAACATTGCCAAAGCGATCATGTTGAGTTCGTCTGTCAATTCAGTATTCAGTATGCGGTATAGCCCTGTTGTATAAGTTTCTGCAGTCATGATTTGTGACGTTGATTAAAATCGCCACAATTTGCACAGAATCTAGTAAATGTTTCTAGTCGAGATATGTATAAGGTATATGCAGGTCCTACTGGAATATTACGGCCCAGAAAGGCATAGTTTACGATGTCGACATTGCAATCATCTGTCATGCCGTTAAGTGGACGAGAGAGAATGCCGACTTCATTTTTATAGAGCTGCATGTCCTATTTTGCACCTCTACGGAAGATGATGTTGCAGTTTCCTAAAAGCGCGATTTGGCTGTTTTCCACTGTTCAGGATGTACCCGATAACTAAATTACACATGATGATACCTCGACCTACAAAATTCACCCTGTAACTGAGAGTGGATTCTTTCACAAATAGCATAATTCATTTCTCCCAAACGGCGTCAGTTAGCATATTCTTCTCGAGAGCCGTCCTCACTGAATTAGTGCTCGTGTCAGTTCCACCTGATTTCGAGCACAGTACACCCGGTACATTGTGTTTGAGTTTTCAGCGTTTTAAAAATCAAACTTAATCCTACCTGACCTTGGGGGGGGGGGGGTCAAAATGACCCCCATCAAACTTTCTGTGCTATCTCAGGAACGACTAAAAAGAGAGAACGGAAACTCCGTGAATTATCGTTTATGATATTGGGGTGATTTGGAAGCTATTTGCATGACGCCCGAGCAGAGGGTGCAGTCTATAGAAGAGCCAAGGCATCTGAAATTAAACAGTAGGCTGGTTCATTTTATGCTAAACAGCAACCGTGTTTTGAGAGAACCCCCATAGAACTATATATTTTCTGAAAGAGTAGGCTCTCGCCATGAAGCTGAGATAAACGTAAGCATAGCTGACCGAAATCGGGGTCCCCATAACCCCTACTGAACATGCCCCAAACTTCAGGAAAATCCTCTAAATATGGTCCAAAATAGGTCATATTCTCTCTCCATCACAGAAAAAACTTGACAATCGATTGTTATGAAACTCACCGACACTGTGCCCAGTGGAAGGATCTACAAAAATTAGCAAAGAAAATAGGGGGTCGAGAGCCCGTTTTCAAACTCATTTTCCCACTGCAAAGGAAACCATGTGCTCGCAAGCTGAAAAAGGCCCCAATTTACAGCCACTCTTTCGCACTTCCATCTACATAGTGAAGCATGATACAATCTAACTGGCAAATCAACCAGTCAACTGAATGATATTACAAATATTAATAAACAATAAGCCAATAAAAATTCTCATGGGGTCAAACCTGGTGGAATATTAATTTCAAAGATTTTGAGGGGGGGCCAAAAATCCGCAACTATGGACTACCCCCAGAGGATCATGAGTAAATTTAAGATGGCGACCACGTGGGGTACCAGAAAAGTGATTTTTTTCGTCATATTTCTTCAAAATTTCTGCTTTTCCGCGATGAAAAGTGGACAAAAACTATTTTATTTCACATCACATTCATATTTACTAATTTATCGTGCAGTTTTTGCAAATTTTCAATTGCAAAAATAAAAAATTCGAAAAATCAGACCAAAAAATCGAACAGAAAATGCCGTTTTTGAAAATGACGTCACTGACGTCATCGAAGCGGCCATCTTGGGCTTTTTGCATTTTCTGGTAGAGCTTGACCCAGGGGTATGGTGTGGTAAGCTTCAGCTCCCTAGCTCAAAGGGTAAGAACAATAATTAGGGGGGGGGGGGGGGGGCAGAAATACTTGGAACTGCGTCCCAAATAGACCAGGCCAGATAGGGTTAAACTGTATTTTGTTCTGTTATTATCGCTGATTGTCTATAGTCTACATCCAAACTCGACAACCCAATTTTACCCAATTATTTGAAGGTGGTAACAGATCTTTTGTCAATGAGGAAGATTTCAATGAAGAGACAATCATGAATATTTGAATGATACGAATTCCTCAAATTTGAGGCTTTGAGATATTTTGATTCGTATTTTTCATTCACCTTCTTTCCAACTCAATTAAATTTCCTCCAACTTTTGATCATTTTGATCGTTTTTGAGCATTCTGATCACTTATACTGGAACAGGGTTGCTAAAAAAATTGTGATAAATTATTAAAAAGCATTACTTTATTCTAACAGCTTTGGAGGGGAGAGGGCTCATAGCCCTCCGTGCCAAACTTTCTATGCTATGTCCGGAACGACAAGCAAATGAGAACGGACTCCGTGACTTTTCAGTTTATTATATTGGGATAATTTTGAATCTATTTACATAACCCTTGGAGCAGAAGATCATGGGTACATTCAAAATATGATCATATGGGGGTACCGGAGAATTGATGTTTGTGTCACTTTTCTTAAAATTTCTGTATTTTTTTTCTGCGAGGAAAAGTAGCCAAGACACAAATGAAAGATTCGAAATATTGAAACGAGCATCAAATTACTGTGGTTACATTTGTATTTTTTTTATTTTGGTTATAAGTTATTGTTCTATAGGTATCTCTCTTTTGTGTTCTATAACTGTAGTTTTGTCATTTGTAGTTCATTACATATAATTCTCAGTGATAACAGCTATTTCGAGCATATTCGCAGTCTGTCTGGAGTCTGTGTTTGTATGTTGTTGTTGTAATGAGATACTTCGTTTGTGCCACATGGCCATGGTTTTTGAACTGTAAATCATTAAATAACAAAGTTACGCGGATTAATTCACACAACGAAGCTAAATTAATGAATTACCTTGATCACCCATCGCATGACAAGTTGTGGTTTGATGTATTTCGGTAGTTATCACTCGAAACAGCTGAGTATTTTACTCTGCATCAGACGAAGTCAGCCATGTTTGATTCATGAAATACTCTCAAGCCAGTTAGGTTGTATTTCTCACTTGTGATAAAGGTAAAGCTTATCTTTGATAAATAGATCACTGTGTAAACTATAATTATTATCTGTTTCCAGTAAGTGATAATTCTACAAATTCTCAGAATAGTTTCAGCGTTATAACGTTTTTCTGGTCTTCGACATTTTGGGTTCGAGGCTGTGAACTGAAGTGTATAAAAGCGGGAGATTTGTATTATTCTGGGACTTGGTCCATATATTTGCCCGAGTTCACACCTTTCTCTCCAGACCTCTTACAGACCCAAAACTTCTTTCACAGAGCTGCCACAGAAACCTGAGGTATGGCAACACTTCATATTTATTTACAGATAACTGCAGAACCAATTTAAATGTTAAATGTCCCTGAATCCATAACTCTGCTTTGACTCCCTGTATGAGCCAGGATATTTATATCCAACGAAATCATGGGGTTACTGTCAGATTAATGGACTACATAGACATTTCTCATATAGTTCCTCATGAAGTGAAGCTAGACAACAAGTTGACAGCATTCTGAAGTATTGAAAGTTGTATACAGCTAAAATTATTCTTGCACCCATTGAATTCATTGTGTACCTGATGTTTTAGATACTGTGTATGTATCAGTGGTCAACCCCATGAACTCATTGGGTCTAACAGTATTCAACTACAGCGGCCTATATTATATTCAAGTGGTCAACCCCATGAACTCATTGGGTCTAACAGTATTCAACTACAGCGGCCTATATTAGATTCCAGTGGTCAACCCCATGAACTCATTGGGTCTAACAGTATTCAACTACAGCGGCCTATATTAGATTCAAGTGGTCAACCCCATGAACTCATTGGATCTAACAGTATTCAACTACAGCAGCCTACATTAGATTCAAGTGATGAACCCCATGAACTCATTGAGTCTAACAGTATTCAACTACAGTGGCCTACATTAGATTCAAGTGGTCAACCCCATGAACTCATTGGGTCTTAACAGTATTTGAATATAGCCATTCCGCAGCTTCCATATACTTCAGAAAGCCTCCACCCAATGAATGCATAGATATTTCACTAGTATTTAGATTATGCAAGATGAAACAACACTGAACAACGCTTTTACGAATAAAAGAAGAGTTTATTTTATCCTGAGAAATACATCTTGAGTTTCAGTTTCTTCTTGTTTGTGTTTCCTGGTCTTCATTGGTGCAGGGTCAACATATAACAGCATAGGGTGTGTTCTTTATCCAAGCTGATAAATCCGTTTGACAACCCTAGGTTTTCATATGTTGATTGTCTGCAATATATCTGTCGTAACTGGAATTCACTTGAGCTTAGCGACTGCGTGATCGCTACATTATTTTGGCGTCCGAAATGGGACCTGTTATTATCTAACGGGTCCAGTGACACAAACCAAGTGAAGCCCTACACAGGAAAATCCAGAGACATCAAGAATTACAGAATAAACGTGGGAACTATGGCGACAGAGCAGATTGGAAGACCACTAAGGAGGGGTAGAAGAAATCGAATCATCAAAATTCTGGGTGAAGATATTGGTACTACAGCAAGTGAAGCTGAAACCCAGGAGAGCGCTGATGAAATTGAGGAAGACGTCACATTGGGCACTGCAACATCACCTAAGGCACGGTCTTCGGTAGTGAATGTATTCCCAGCATCACATGATAATATTTTAGAGCCCATAGAGAAGCCGGCTGATTTAGGTTATTTTACCCAGAATATCTCTGGCCTACCAAGAGAACGCATACTACAGCGTGGATCTGCAGGCGAAGCCTACCAGCTACAGAAAGAAGTAGCCGATACTATTGGAACTGTAATGAAAGGAGCCATGGCAGAGTTGTCAGCAACATTAACGGATGTTATCGAGGAAGTGGGTACTGCATCAAAGGAAAAGAGCAGCCATGGTGGTGACAGAGGAAACAAAACACCAAGTTATGACAACAGACATGTGCGAGCTATCATTTCTCGGACCAGACCTTCAGACAGGGCCTACAGAAGTTCCAATTGTGGATCCTCTAGCGATGAAGCACCATCTAGTACTAGTATTTTCGTCTCAAGATCGAAAAACCAAAACGCCAAGTTACCGCCATTCACTGGGTCTGAACTTTGGGAGGTTTGGTTTAATAGATTTGAGGACGTAGCCATGCTAAAAGGGTGGACGACTGCAGACAAACTCGGTGAGCTGTTACCCCGGATACAGGGTAAAGCTGGGGAATTTGTATATGGACATCTGCCTAGGAAAGTAAGGAGTAACTTTACTCTACTGGTTGATGAGCTTGATCATCGTTTCAAGAAAGTAGAAACTGCGAAACGTTTCGGGGCACAATTCAGTAATCGTTGCCAGAAAGCTGGAGAAAGTGCAGAAAACTATGCCGCAGATTTGAAAAGATTATACGACAAGGCTCATGCGAACCGGGACAGAGAAACCAGAAGAAAAGATCTGCTGAGGAAGTTCCTAGATGGCCTTAATGATGAAAAGGCACGATTCCATGTTGAATACATTAAGGAACCAGGAAATGTGGATGAAGCTGTGTACGAGGTGGTTAATTTTCTAGAGACACAGCGCCGAACTAGTTCCAACGAAGACAGACGAACAAGGAAGCCAACACGGATTGTGAAAAACGACAGTGATGACGAAGAGTGCCCACCTGAGCCAAAAGATAGAGTTAGAGCAGCAATTCAGACTCGTGGTAAGAAGAAATGGAGCCAGGATAAGCCACAGGCCGTTGGAAACACTCGCGATAAGAAAACATGTACAGAGAAACCCGATGATTGTGTATCAGAAGTACAGAAGTTGAGAGCAGATTTCACCAAGATGTTTGACGCTCTGAACGGTAAGATAGAGTCCATTTCATTGAATACACAACCAACTGGTGTATATAGGAAAAGGATGTATCAGCAGCCCCCATCTCAAGCCCGTGGCACTGCAGCAACCAAACAATCAGGAGAGAGGAATCAGTTCACAGGATGTTTTCACCGGGCAGTTAAATGTTTCGGCCAAACCATTTGTACCTGGTCGGGATAAAATTCAACGTCATGAAAATAATTACTTCCAGAATTCAGCTATTAACGGTGAACACAATAATCCAGAGTCAACAAACTTGCAGGGATCGGCTCAATAGGCCGAGAGACGGTCCCCAGTTATACAGACCTTTCTACCAACCCACTTGAAAACAACCCACTTAGCAGTGATATTCCAGCTCTTAACACCGAAACTATACGGAGGGAAAAACCCAGGTATGACGGTGTTTATGTCAGTGGAACCTTGCAGGGGACGGAGGTCACATACACCGTGGATACTGGAGCTACAGCTACCATAGTGTCCGATCGCGTCTACTCCAAGATACCACAGAACCAGAGACCGGAACTGAAGATGACTGGGAAAAGGGGACTTGCCTGTGCTGACGGCAGGAAGCTGGATTACAAAAGAAAGGCAATATTTCAGGTATTTCTCGGACCACTTCATCTTGAACGTGAGCTAGCTGTTGCCAACATAGAGGATGATGTTTTGCTGGGCACAGATATTCTACAAAAGGGACCATGTGGGCCAGCATACCTATTGCTGAGTGAGGGACATATGGTGTTGGAGAACGTAATCATCCCATTGGAGCAGAATACTTCAAGTCTAAGGAAAGTGAAGGCGGCGGACCATTTTGTGATTCCAGGAATGGCCGAAATGGTGATAGATGTATTCGTGGATAGAGCTGAGAATGAGCCGGATGATCATGCTGTCATGATACAAGCATTGCCACAATTTACTAAATCTCATATTCTGATTGTCGCTCCATGCCTTGTGAATGTCGCAGATAACGTTACTGTCAAGGTCCGGGTGTTAAATCCATTTCCTGACCCTAAATCCATCAAACAAGATGAAAATGTAGGTTTTGCTGAAGCCGTCAACTCTGGAGATGTTAAAGTAGCTGTAGAGAAAGAAGACATTTTGGAAACGGAGAATTTTGATTCTGTGAAAAGGATCCTGCTGCTGAATAGCATCTCTGTGACCCAGCTAGGTTTTGGTGCAGCTAGGAGTATTGAAGATAAGGCATCCTGTGGGGCTAGAAGTGACCTTAGTATGCATATTCCCTCGCATCTTTCAACCCTTTACGAAGAGACAGTGGGGGACTTGAACTCCTCTAAACACCAAGAAGTGACAACACTGCTTACAAAATTTCAGCACGTTTTCTCCAAAGACGAGTGTGACTTAGGTCTAACACACATAGTGGAGCACGGTATAGATGTTGGTCAGACTAGGCCAATCAGGCAGCCACCAAGACGACTTCCACTAGCAGTTGCAGGTGAAGAAAAGGCAGCCATTGAGAAGCTACAGAAGCAGGGTTCAATAAGACCTTCCACATCACCTTGGGCTTCACCAATAGTGTTAGTAAGGAAGAAGAAAGGCACAGTGCGCCCATGTATTAATTATCGTCGCGTTAATGCTGTAACGCGGAAAGACGCTTTTCCTCTACCTAGAACTCCGGACTGCCTGGATTCTTTGGAAGGAGCTGTCTGGTTTTCAACCCTCGACTTAACCTCGGCTTATAATCAGGCGCCGATCAAGAAAGAAGATATCCCGAAGACGGTTTTTGTGACAAGACACGGTTTATTTGAATACACCACCATGCCTTTTGGGCTATGCAATGCGCCAGCAACATTCCAGATACTCATGGAGTTAGCTCTAAGTGGTCTCCAATGGACCAAGTGTCTCATTTATCTCGATGACGTGATTGTGTTTGGTAGGACATTCGATGAACACTTGGAGCGACTTCAGGAAATTCTCACAAGAATTGAGAATGCCGGACTGAAGCTGAAGCCATCAAAGTGTGAGCTTTTCAAAGACAAGTAACGTTTTTAGGGCACATCATTTCACAGGAGGGAATTCGGCCTAATCCGGACAATGTGAAGAAACTTGTGGAATGGCCCACCCCAAGGAGCGTAACTGATGTCCGTGCTTTACTAGGAATGGGTGGCTACTACAGGAGATTCGTGAAGAACTTTTCACAGATTGTCAAATCCCTCACCGAGCTCACAAAGAAGAACAATGTCTTCAAATGGACCCCAGAATGCCAGACCGCATTTGATGAACTGAAGGCGATTTTGGTCAGCCCAGATATCATGGGGTACCCGAAGGACGACTGCCAGTTTGTGTTGGACACCGATGCTTGTGATGTGAGCATAGGAGCTGTGCTGTCACAGATTCAAGATGGGAGAGAGCGGGTAATCTCTTATGGCAGTAGGATACTGAATAAAGCAGAAAGGAATTACTGCGTTACTGATCGTGAGTTACTAGCAGTGAAGCATTTTACTGAGTACTTCAAGCATTATCTTTTAGGTAGAAGATTTTTAGTGAGGACCGATCATCAAGCCTTGAAGTGGTTGTTCAGTCTCAAGGAGCCTAAAAACAGAATTGCTCGATGGATTGAGATGTTATCGGCTTTTGACTTCGAGATTGAACATCGGGCAGGCAAAAGTCATGGTAATGCTGATGCCATGTGAAGATGCCCAAACCCATGACATTGTGTGTGCCCCGACGAACCACTGAGCTGTGGACCATGCTCTAGATGTGACAAGAGGTCATCCGATATGGACAGCTCACTTTCTGAAAGAGACGTTAGTATAAATAGGGTGGCAAAGACAAAACGGGATTCAAAACTGTGGAAAACAGTGATACATACCTACCTGATGAATGTTGTGTTCTTTCTTCTTAGTGTTCTTTCATTAGAGGATTTATGTGTGGATGACTGGCGTGTTCAACAACAGAATCCAGACGAAAGTGGAGAAGAAAAACATCAAGACACAGTCGATGTATCTGAAGTATCTGGATTTTCATGTTGGAGAGAATATTGGGAATCATTCTCCAAGTCGATATCTGATGTAACTGGAAACTTAAAGAGATTGGGGGTTCGGACAGCCACATGGGCTGGGAAGAAGCATGATACATTCGGTCATATTACGGAAACACCGTGGATACAGGGGTATTCAATGACGACCTTGCGGAAGAAGCAACTTGAAGATCCAGACTTAGATCCAGTTGTGAAATGGTACACGAGTGGTAAGAGGCCTTTTGGTGCTGAAGTTTGCGCAGCAAGTCCAGCTACTCGTCATTACTGGAATAACTGGAATAACCTGACATTGAAGAATGGGGTGCTCTTCCGGAGATTCGTACGAAAAGATGCCAGTGGTGAGCACTGGCAGTTCTTGGTGCCAAGATCGATGAGAGAACATGCATGACTCTGTTCTCTCTGGACATCTGGGACGCAAGAAGACTAAAGAGAAGACTCTACAGAGATTTTATTGGTTTGGCATTCGCGATGATGTGGAAAATTGGATCATGAGATGTGACCAATGTAGTGCCAGTAAGCCTCCACCTCGAATGCCGCATGCACCCTTAGGTGACATGAGAGTAGGAGCACGCCTGGATCGGCTGGCAACAGACAATCTTGGGCCGTTACCTGAAACGCCACGAGGAAACAGGTATGTCTTGATTGTAACTGACCATTTTACAAATTGGGTGGAGGTGTTACCAGTGCCAGACCAGACAGTGGTAACCTGTGCTCAGAAGATTTTGAATGAAGTTATTTGTAGGTTTGGTTGTCCTTTGGATATACATTCTGACCAGGGATCGAATTACCGCAGCGAAGTGTTTGCTGAGTTATGCAGACTTCTGGAAATCAGGAAAACGCAGACGTCTTCGCGGCACCCTCAGTGTAATGGTAAAGTTGAATGATTTAACAGGACACTTGTACGCATGGTTCGCGCCTACTTAAGAGGTGAGCAAAGGGATTGGGATCTTCATCTGGGATGTCTAGCTGCTGCGTACCGTGCAACACCCCACGAGAAGACAACGCTAACCCCAAACCTGCTAATGCTAGGGCGAGAAGTCAGAATACCCGCAGAAGTTGTTTTTGGAAGAGGTACCGATCCATTGGAAGATGAGATGACATCTTATGGGGACTATGTAGACAAGCTGAAAGAGAGGATGCAGCATGCCCATGATGTAACAAGGGATAGGCTGAAAACTACAGCAAAACGGCAAAAGCAGAGCTATGATGCTAAATCAGCCCTATACACCTATCAACCTGGTGATTATGTGTGGTATTTTCAGGAGCTGCGGAAGAAAGGCATGAGTCAAAAGCTGATGCAACCATACGCCGGTCCATATGTGATCTTACAAAGGTTGAACGACCTGGACTACATCATACAGCTAGATGCGAAGGGTACGAAACGGCTGATTCATCATAATAAACTAAAACCGTATGATGGGTACATCTTTCTCAAATGGGCAAAGCGTGCTGTAGATAGGGCCAAAAGGGAAGGACCCCAAGGGAAGTTGACCAAGAATTCCTAGGATGACCACTGATACACACACTCAGTAGTGGATAGACATAACTGATTGTGTTGTAATTAAATGTTATGGTTTATTACAGTTCATCATGTCAAGCCAAGTTTCTATAAAGAAGATCTCTGATCGAGCCATCAAGGCACTTCAAAAGCGAGGACCAGCTCTTCAGTGCACCAAGTGCGTATACAAGGGAGACAGTCAACAGATGATCAGGCATGTGGTGCTGCTTCATTTACCTCAGGACAAGCTGCCATTTGCATGCAAGGCTTGTGGAAAGCGTGGCATCAAGTTGGATGAAATTAAGAGGCATGTACAGACGAAGCACCCAGGATATGATGAAAGTACTTACATTGGGGGAACCAGGAAACCATATTCCATCAAACCAGAGGATGCCACCAGTCTATCTCATGAAGACTCACTAGCACATTATGAGGAGAGATGTGCAGCAGTGGAATCAAAAGTCAAGGCCACTCCGAGTGAAGGGAAATCAACACAGAGTACAGAGGCGTCTCTGCCAGCCCCTCCGATTTCAGAGAAACAGGTGGAAGTAGCCCAATCAATAGACATGTCAGTCTTCAACGACCTAATGAACAGTCGCCCCGACTTGAAGGAGGAGTTGGCACGCTTGGCGGAATTAAAGCAAGCTGTTGCATCCATCCCAGAAGACCCATTAAAGACGACGGGTAGTGCGAGTCTCCCACCGAAGTCCCCGGATATGATCACTAAAAATGATGTACCCCAACAACTGATGTTGTGCCTGCCGAGGACACTGCGGCTAAGAGCACCCATACTATTAACCTCTTTGAGCGCTTCCAGGTGATACATTCTGGCAATATCGAAGATGATATTCGTAAAGCCACCAACAGCGTGACTGGTGAGATTGAGTTTGAATTATACCAGCCAGAAGATCAACTGGACCTACACCCAAGTGCCTTGGAACTTGCAGAACTGCAATGTGAGCCAGTGATATCACCGCTGCCTTCTTCACCCAGTGCATCATCCACCAGGAGCTTCAGGGTAACAGAAACTCCGCATTCCCCAGAGAAACAGGTGATGGTACAACAGAAGGACAAGTTGAGTTCCCCGAGAAAACCCCTAGAGGTTCAGAACCCTCCAAAGGAAACGCTTGAGATGAAAATGGTCCCTGTATCTGCAATCGCTGAGCTGGTGGAAAGCACGGTTCGAAGTACAGTTGATGCTGTGGCAAGTGCCATCATAACAGCAGCCAGGAATCAGCCTCTGCCATCAGAGCAGGACTTGCGACCACTGACCACTCAATTGATGGCTACCAACATTCATCTGGGGGAGGTCGCTGCACAAGTGAAGAGAGCCCAAGGCACACAAAGCCAGCTGGATGAGTCCCTGAAACAAATAACTACTTCTTTCTCCGGAATGAAACTGGAATTGGGTCGGCTCAACAAAACGACTTATGACCTAACAACTGTAATGAAGAACATTGATCAATCCCTAACCACATAGACCAGTGCTATGCGTTCGTTATTTCAAGGGGCGATAGATACACAGGCAGGGCTCACCAATGCCATGCAACAACAGGCAGAAGGATTTCGTGCGGTAACAAGCAAAATGGCGGGTCTGGTTGAAGATGGAAGGAGAGAAGGCAAAGTATCCGGACTTGTCCGAAAAATTTTAAACCTCGACGAATCCTCCACCAATGGTCATGCTGATCCTACTCCGTCAAACCCTGCCTACCTTCCGAATCCTTCAAAAACCACCACAAACAAGTCTGCGGAAAATTCCACCCGATCGAACTCCACATCATCAGGGAAGCGATCAAGGGATGACAGTCCAGCACGTAGTCAGAAGCGATTAAGGAATGACAGTCCAGCACGTAATCAGAAACGATCAAGAGACGACAGCAAACATAATCGATCATCTCCCACACATACACATTCATCTACATCTACAAGACATCCTTCACAGCGAAGTTACGTGTCTCAGTGGTCAGACAGAAGGTATGATAGTCCCAAGAGGAATCCAGCCCAATGGAAGGGAAGAGAACAATGAACTGTGGTGTGTGTGCTCCGAACTGTTGAAATCTAATTCTAAGGACATGTGTGGTATCTCCACATGGAAAACTTCTGAATTCATTGGATTGTGCGATAATGTTCCTTTTTGACAGTTAACTGTGAATTTATGGACTGTGATGGACTTTGCTCATTTGAGAAATTTCATTGTGTGCGATTCTCTGAACTGTGTTAAATGTACTCCAAGATCAACTTGTGAATTCATTGGAATGTGTGATAATGTTCCTTTTGACAGTTAACTGTGAATTTATGGACTGTGCTGAACTGTGATTTCGGTCTTTCTGCGCGGTTGATTCCAAAGGACATCGTGAACATGGACTTGAATATGTGTGACGCCATGAATGTAAATATTTGACTGGATTGGAATTCTTGAACTTTGCCGTATTTGAGAACTGTACATTCACTTTGCATTTTGATGCTCTTCTAGTTTAAGGTGAACAGGGACGTTTCCACCTTAAGTGGGGGATGGTGAAACGAGCATCAAATTACTGTGGTTACATTTGTATTTTTTTTTAGTTTGGTTATAAGTTATTGTTCTATAGGTACAGGTATCTCTCTTTTGTGTTCTATAACTGAAGTTTTGTCATTTGTAGTTCATTACATATAATTCTCAGTGATAACAGCTATTTCGAGCATATTCGCAGTCTGTCTGGAGTCTGTGTTTGTATGTTGTTGTTGTAATGAGATACTTCGTTTGTGCCACATGGCCATGGTTTTTGAACTGTAAATCATTAGTTAACAAAGTTACGCGGATTAATTCACACAACGAAGCTAAAGTAATGAATTACCTTGATCACCCATCGCATGACAAGTTGTGGTTTGATGTATTTCGGTAGTTATCACTCAAAACAGCTGAGTCTTTTACTCTGCATCAGACGAAGTCAGCCATGTTTGATTCATGAAATACTCTCAAGCCAGTTAGGTTGTATTTCTCATTTGTGATAAAGGTAAAGCTTATCTTTGATAAATAGATCGCTGTGTAAACTATATTTATTATCTGTTTCCAGTAAGTGATAATTTTACAAATTCTCCGAATAGTTTCAGCGATATAACGTTTTTCTGGTCTTCGACATTTTGGGTTCGAGGCTGTGAACTGAAGTGTATAAAAGCGGGAGATTTGTATTATTCTGGGACTTGGTCCATTTATTTGCCCGAGTTCACACCTTTCTCTCCAGACCTCTTACAGACCCAAAACTTCTTTCACAGAGCTGCCACAGAAACCTGAGGTATGGCAACACTTCATATTTATTTACAGATAACTGCAGAACCAATTTAAATGTTAAATGTCCCTGAATCCATAACTCTGCTTTGACTCCCTGTATGAGCCAGAATATTTATATCCAACGAAATCATGGGGTTACTGTCAGATTAATGGACTACATAGACATTTCTCATATAGTTCCTCATCAAGTGAAGCTAGACAACAATTTGACAGCATTCTGAAGTATTGAAAGTTGTATACAGCTAAAATTATTCTTGCACCCATTGAATTCATTGGGTACCTGATGTTTTAGATACTGTGTATGTATCAGTGGTCAACCCCATGAACTCATTGGATATAACAGTATTCAACTACAGCGGCCTATATTAGATTCAAGTGGTCAACCCCATGAACTCATTGGGTATAACAGTATTCAACTACAGCGGCCTATATTAGATTCAAGTGGTCAACCCCATGAACTCATTGGGTCTAACAGTATTCAACTACATCGGCCTATATTAGATTCAAGTGGTCAACCCCATGAACTCATTGGGTCTAACAGTATTCAACTACAACGGCCTATAGTAGATTCAGTGCAGCTGTCCCTATAGGTTTGTGTGAGCAACCCCGTGACTTCCTTGGGTCTTACAACAGTATTCAACTGCAGCCCACACTAATGGTCCCAGTTAGGTACCCCACGGAGGCAATGTACAGATGTTGACAGTATTCAACTACAGCCCTTAATTGCTGGTTCCAGTTAGGTACCCCACGGAGGCAATGTACAGATGTTGACAGTATTCAACTACAGCCCCGAATTGCTGGTCCCAGTTAGGTACCCCACGGAGGCAATGTGTGGATGTTGACAGTATTCAACTGCAGCCACCCCTGTTGTTACTACAGAGGCATCTGAGGAAATATACGGTTAATCTTACGCTTATGCACTCAGTTCACCTTCAGAACCGACTAGCAGTGGGTTAGTAGGAAACAATTAATAGACACACAAGTCGAAGCAGTTAAGAGAATTGCCGTACTTTAATTACATAAGGTACCTGACGAATACAACTGTGATTGCTACTCCAGCCTTACCGATATTCAACAGTGAATAAAAGATTTTATTGGTTACACCGAAATTATGATCTTGTTTCAGTTTCTTCTTGTTTGTGTTTCCTGATCTTCATGGGTGCAGGGTCAACATATAACAGCATAGGGTGTGTTGTTTATCCAAGCTGATCAATCCGTTTGACAACCCTAGGTTTTCATCTGTTGATTGCCTGAAATAGATCTGTCGTAACTGGAATTCACTTGAGCTTAGCGATTGCGTGATCGCTACAATATGTATCACGGTAAGACGGTACGTATGACATCGGTTGGCTCTGCTCTGTTCAGCAAGGTATGTGCTGGTTGGCTCTTACGCGTCCGTTCTCAGCATTTTAACATTTAGTCCGATAATACGAAATAGACTTCTGCGTGCCCAGGGAACGAATTTGGCGAAGTTTGTGCCAAAATTCTCTCAAAGAATCGGCATCTAATCAAGCCAATGTTGTTCAGTATAATCCCGCTTATTTCATCGGTAGCTTCTCGTCGATAACAAATAACCCTGAAAGAACCCTACATCTGCCCTAATGAAGTCATGATGTCACTGGTATTTTCAAATTCACGCCTTCGTTTTAAGCTTTCCATCAGTTCCATAACACTTTCTCCTGCCATTCACGAGATATTGGCTATTTCCGGTCTTGATGACGTCATTTGCTGTTGACCTACTTCATTCGTTAAAACAGTCCTTTTCTAATAACCCTCGGGAAATTCCGTTCACGTGGATTCGTCACCCTGAAGACTTAGGGGTCATAGGGGTCAAAGGTCACATGAGGAGGAAAATCAGGCGCTTATGTTAAAGAGATAGGCGGTTCATCGGCCGTTAGACCCGATGTACTACTAAGACCATTTGCATGACTTCGGGTCAGTTAGGGTCTCACAGAGATGCAAGATGCAAGACTTTTTACCTGTGTAAATAATCGAGCGCCTTGTTCGGTGACTCTTGAAAGGTGACCTCGCTGTGGGATAATCCCGGACCGGAATGCAAGTAAATCGATCTACGCCTATAATTCGGAGAGTTCTATATCTATAAATGTAAATTAAATGAACAAAAAGTCTAATTTCGGTGCAGCACGAAATAGAATGGCACATCCACACAGCAAATAATAATTGCTTTGAAACTCGATAAACGAAACCCTTATAAGACTGAGAAAACGGGTATAAGATATTTGACGTAATTTGAAATGTAACTGTATAATCAAGAATCTAAGAACTATAAAAGGCATATCACGTCAAGTAAATTAACATTTTTAAATTATTATTTTTTCTAACGTAATTCGGTACAAATGGACTTCGAAATGAAAAGGTATTTCTTCTTCCATTAATTTTATTTTCTTCCTTTATTCTATATCCTATTTCTATCTTCTTTCAATGTATTTGTACGGAATTTCTACCTGATTAATTATGCTATATAACGAAAGTTTTGATTAGTATTGTTTAATGGGATATATCTATCTGCTTACACATTTGCCATTGTAAAGATTATATTAATCTCACTTACCAATAACTGATATTTGATTTGATTATAAGTAGGCCTATACGCATTTTGTAAATAGTTCATGTAAAAGAAAAAATCTACCCAATTTGGAGATAGCTCTGCCTTTTTTCTTTTAGTGCGAAATAAACAACCCTATCTAAACTGTTCGGATACTCGTGCTCCATCACAACCTCAGTGCTGGGGGGTTGAGTTCATTTGACACGGAAATTCTTATGTGGACGACAGCTGAATAGTGAATGTCGGGACTCACGCATATAATTGAACCAAACCAGATGTATATATATATATTTAAGAGAGTTTAATTCAAGTTTCAACTTTCCCTCATATAAATATTCAAAATCTAAGCTTTCCCTCTCTTACCGTGCGTCAAATAACCATTCAACACGCCTTTCAAAACAATAAGAGTTTGATTTTCAGCCTACATTTTTGATTTGGTGTTTTCTCGACTCCTATATTTTAACATCTTATTTTGGTACTTATCTCCACTCCTAGAAATCGGCATGTATGGTGAAGGATCAGCTCTGATTAAAACTAGATGTAAGGGAAACACTCTCCATGTTGCATGTCACTGATTTACATATGAGTGACAACTAAAGCATCTTCATTTATCAAGCCAATTTCTACGTTCCCACTTCGAAGTGGAAACGTAGAAATTGGCTGGATAAAATGAAGATGCAAGTAGATGGGAAGCGTTTTTACCTGCGGCACGCAGGTCTACGGGAGGCTCGCGTTGTTGTTGTTGTT